>JAKSZT010000331.1:754884-781748 GCA_026826555.1 Tolypeutes matacus | reverse complement strand
GAAGTGCAATCTGTCCTTTATGAACATTTTGGATTGAAGCTTTACGTAGGCCATCTCCCCAATATCCCTGGGTTCCTGTCAGCCCCCTTCATGCAGAGTTTCCTAGCACGGGGAGTTGTTATTCCAATTTTTGCCCATGTCCATTTCTTTTGTGATTCTTGAAGGAGAAAAAGGCTTTTCTCAGTGTTCCCCATCATCCTGAAGCAACTGGATTAATAGAATGGTGGAATGGACTTTTGAAGACTCAATTACGGCACCAACTAGGTGGCAATACCTTGCAGGACTGGGGCAGTGTTCTCCAGGAGGCTGTGTGTGCTCTAAATCAGTGTCCACTCTAAGGTGCTGTTTCTCCCATAGCCAGGATTCAGGGGTCCAGGAACAAGAGGAGGCTCTGCGACAGGTCCAGGCTGCACTACCACTTGGGCCATATGATCCAGCAGATCCAATGGTGCTGGAAGTTTCAGTGGCAGATAGAGATGCTGTCTGGAGCCTTTGGCAGGCCCCTATAGGGGAATCACAAGGCAGACCCTTAGGATTTTGGAGCAAAGCCCTGCCATCCTCTGCAGACAACTACTCCCCTTTTGAGAAGCAGCTCTTGGCTTGCTACTGGGCCTTAGTCGAGACTGAACGCTCAACCATGGGCCATCAAGTTACCATGAGACCTGAGTTGCCTATCATGAGCTGGGTATTGTCTGACCCACCAAACCATAAATTTTGGCGTGCCTAGCAGCACTCCATCATAAATTGGAAGTGGTATATACGAGCTAGGGCTCGAGCAGGTCCTGAAGGCACAAGTAAGTTACATGAGGAAGTAGCTCAAATGCCCATGGTCACCACCCCTGCCACGTTACCTTCTCTTTCCCAGCCCACAGCTTTGGCCTCCTAGGGGAGTCCCTTACAATGAGTTGACTGAGGATGAGAAAATTCAGGCCTGGTTTACAGATGATTCTGCACTATATGCAGGTACCACCCGAAAGTGGACAGCTGCAGCACTGTAGCCCTTTTCTGGGACATCCTTGAAGGGTAGCGGTGAGTACCAATCCTCCCAGTGGGCAGAGCTTTGAGCGGTGCACCTGGTTGTTCATTTGGCTTGGAAGAAGAAATGGCCAGAGGTGCGTTTGTACACTGATTCATGGGCTGTTGCCAGTGGTGTGGCTGGATGGTCAGGGACTTGGAAGGAACATGATTGGGAAATTGGTGACAAGGAGGTCTGGGGAAGAGCTATGTGGATAGACCTTTCTGAGTGGGAAAAAAACATGAAAATATTTGTGTCCCACGTGAATTCTCACCAGAGGGTGACTTCAGCAGAGGAAGAATTTAATAATCAAGTGGATAAGATGACCTGCTCTGTGGCTAATACTCAGCCTCCTTCCCCAGCCACTCCTGTCATTACCCAATGGGCTTAGCAACATGGACTTCCCCTCACCAAGGCTGACTTGGCTACAGCCACTGCTGAATGCCCAGTCTGCCAGCAGCAGAGACCCACACTCAGCCCCAGATATGGCACCATTCCTCAAGGTGACCAGCCTGCTACCTGGTGGCAGGTGGACTACATTGGGCCACTTCCACCATGGAAGGGGCAGCGATTTGTTTTAACTGGAATAGACACATACTCTGGATATGGGTTTGCATTCCCTGCATGCAATGCTGCTTCCGAAACTACCATCCGTGGACTTACCGAATGTCCTATCCACCGCCATGGCATTCCACACAGAAGCAGATACACAGGAAGAGAGCGTGCTCCATGGACATAGCCCCAGGAAGAGAGAGATGAGCCCTATGTCAGCCTACAGCTGAGATCCGAAGAAGCTGGGACCACGGAGCCTTAAGAGGAAGGATAAAGGCTGAACCCTCGCAGACATCGCCCGCCATCTTGCATCAACTTGTGGCAAAAGACTTTGGGTGAGAAAGTACCTCTTATGGTACCTTGAGTTGGACTATTTAGGGCCTTGTAACTGTAAGCTTCTATCCCAAATAAACACCCTTTATAAAAGCCAACAGGGTTCTGGTACTTTGCATCAGCACGCCTTTGACTAACTGACACACTCAGGGACAAGAGGTTCTCATGATTTGGAGAAGAAAGGAAAAAGTGACCGAAGGGTGGGATTTAGTTCCATTTGAACTACAATCCCCAAGTAAAGCAGAAGCCGTGGCTCACCTCCAGATGCCCATCTTGGGGAAATGATGACATGACAAAGAGCTACACCAGACTATTTACCAGAAACAGGGAATGGAAGATGTGCCCTGGTGGATGCAAAGACAGGGCACTCAGCAGTGAGCGCGGTCAGATCTTCACACCATGGGTTGGGTGACAGGTCGACTGAGAGCATGTCTGAAACTTGAAAGGAGAACCGGTGAGAAGGTCTCAATAGAGCTGAACAATGCTAAAACATCTAGTTTAAAATAGACCTAGAAAAGAAGGTCTGGAAAATAGAGAAAAGGTGTGCCCTCCTGGAGGAAAAAAATGCCCTCGGGTCCCAAAAAAGCTGGAGCAAAAGCTGTTTGAGAAAGTTATCCTTAGGAGAACCAGCCCCTGTGGCCAGACCCAGAATCTGGAGCAGGTGTCCAGTCTCCAGCTGCAGTTCTCCAGCTCACCTCCTGCCCTCGCTTGTCATCAAAATATGGGAGAAGAAGAGAAGCAGCCGTCCTCATCCGGGAGCTGGGAGCCTCGGCTCAGTCCTGGTGCTCTGCTAGTGAACACCAGCAGTCTCACAGAAAGCCAGCGCCAGGCAAGCGCACTCCTATCACGTGTGGGCATGGCCGAGGCCCACACATGGCCCCAGCCTGTGTGGCAGCTGCCGCTTCTGTGCCAGTCGCAGCCGTGGTTTTGCAGGAGCCTGACTGCCCACAAGATAAGATTTGTTAAGGTGACAACCATAGAATTGTCTCTGTTTTCTGGAAGCACACAATCTGAGCAGACTTATGCTTCCGTTAACCCACCCACAAATCAATTAGAAGTGCGAATTCTAGTATAAGGCCCTTCTGACACCCTCTTAATCAAACACCCCAAGGTTCCATAGAGTACTTTTTCTCTTGCTGAAAGGAATAATAAATCCAATTTTTGTTAAACTAAAAAAAAAACTATGTAGAAAGCAAGGTTACAAATAAACCAATAGAATCAGTTTTCTTAGTCTACTGAGTGTATCTCACTTAACATTGTAGAAATATGAACTTATGGAGTGTAATAACATAGAAAGTTATAGCATACTATCAATATGCGATACGTTACCATAAAGAACCTAAAGATATATTAAACCCATCACATCAAAAACTCAGACCCACGGATGAACCGTCACCTGACCCAGCTGTAATCTGGCTGAGTCAACTGGTTGCAAAATCCTCAATATCAGTATCTTTAGGTCTTTCCTCTTAGCCTGTCAGATTCCTGAGAGAAGGTTCTCCCACTCTCCTTTCTTGGAGCTGTAAACCAGGCCACAGTGTTGTGGAGGAGAGGAGAGCTGGGAACCTCAGCCTTCAGCGCATCCCCTCCTTTCAGCAGGTACCCCCCACCCCAGCCTTGCCTGGTATCCCCCAGGATCGAGGGGATGGGGAGAAGTCAGGGCGCAGAGCTAGAATGCCCGGCTGTGGGGGCGGGGCTCAGGGATGGGGGGTGGCCTTGGAAGCCCTGGGGCTCATGCGTCTACTGAGGCAAGCCTGCCGCTGACTCCGGAGCCTCTCAGGGCCTTGGGGGTGGCTCAGCATCAGCTCCCTCAAGTCTCACCTCGGCCGCCTCTCTTCCTTCTGCACGTCAGTTTCCAAAATCCTGGTGCTGTTTCTTCTCTCCAGTTCTCTTGTCCTTTGTGGGTTACCTTTTTCTACCTCAGTAGAGTTTCAAGAGGGAGTAGAAATAAATGTTTATTCAATTCACCATCTTTCACCAAAAGTCAGTAAAAATGTAAAGTACATTTGACGAGTGCTTTGTGTAATTCAGACTCTTTGCAGTGTGTTCTGTACATGTGCTCCCATTTCATTATGCATAAAGTGTAGGACCATTTTGACTTTTGTAAGACTGTATGGATAGCTTTCCTTTTATGCTACATTGTCCGTTTTGATCTATTATTTATTTGATAGAGTCCTCCAAATACAGTGATCCTGTGAGAAAGCACAGCACACTTTATGATGTTCTGCTTCTAGGTGTGGTTTACCTAATTTCAGAAAGGGAGGCTACCTCAGATAATTTTATCAGAAAATTACTTTTCTATAAAGGTTTTTTTTTTTTTAAAGCCAAGTTGCTAAGTTATGTTACAAAATAAAAGAAGAAAAAAGGAAAGGGCTAAGGAAAAAACTGCCCAAAACACTAACAAAATTGTATTTGCATGATAGGGTTAGAGATGACTTCCTCTTCTGGCTCAACCTTTTTTTTTTTTTTTTTTTTTCGGTTTTTTTGTTTTCAATTTTTCTGTAATGAGGCATGTGACTTTTATAATAAAAACTAGGGTAACACTAAAAATGTAGGCAGTTTTTCTGTGTGGCTAGGTTTACATCTTTGGGTCAAAATGCATCTTCAGTGTGATCATGAGAATCTAGAAGAAAATGGAATTTCATTTAGAGAAATTTCATGAAAGACAGCTTTCCATAAACCCATTTTCATTAAAGTCCAGTGCATCGGCCTTTAATGAACACTTTCTGTTCCTTTGTTTTTCCCGTGAAACTTTGTGTTATTTATAGCTAGACAAGAGTTTTTTAAAAGGAGCTCACATGATGTAATCAAAGTCCCTTGGATCATTTTCACGAATGTATTTTCTTCCTTCCAGCCAATACAAGAGTTGCGGGAAGTTGTCCTCAATATTTTGCAAGACCCAAACAGAACCACAGAAGGTACTTTTATTTTTGTATTTAAATTCATTCCTTCTAGCTATGCAAAAAAGGTCATCCAGGGACACATAGGAAAAGAATCGTAAGTCCCCTGAAATGGCTCTTCTTGATTTCCATGGCCTGGTCCTATCCAACCCTGGACAGAGGCTGTTCCCACCAGAAGCACCCAGACTAGAGTCTCCCTGGATCCCTGGGTGGGAGAAAACAAATGGCCCTTTATCAGAAGAGAGCCAGGCATACAGTTCCGTCACATGGACTTTCTCACAACAAACCCACCAACACTACACATCTAAATTCATGCCGCCCCTTTAGAAATGGCCTTTCCCTTGGTTAGGCATTGCTGGCATTGGCAGGCACCCATGGAAGGCTTCTGGGAGAAGCACTGTGCAGGCATGGTGGGTGGCACCTTATAATGGCTAAAAATATTTGATACATGAATTGAAAGACTAAATAAGTTACCTTTAGAAGATAAAACAGATTATTTTTATTATCTTAGAAGATAAATCTTGTTCTTTTAAGAGCAGATTTACCTTTGAGGAACAGCCAAGGCATTTGGAATTGAAGCTCAATTACCCATTGCTCTGGGAAAGAGGTCATAGAGTGGACATGCTCAGTGGTAGACCCTTGGCTGGAAGATCTTTGGTCTTCAAAGGGATGGAAAGAAGCATCAGGGAATCCAGCCTCCTCCACCCGCTAGCCCTCTGGCCTCTCTGAGGGTCTCGGCCTCTAGCTGCAATGTCTGCCTGCCTCAATCTGCTCTCCCTCCTTTTGTTTTGGTCATTGTTGATGGAGTATCCTGAAAACTGCATTTTTCACCACTGTCCAAGGTGAAGGTCATGTGCTCATCCTAGGTGAGGGATCAGGAGGTCACGTGAGTCAACTCCGGTTGAGTCCTGGCAGTTGGTCCAAGGTCTGGTAGGTGGGTAGAGGGCCCACGCCCAGTCCCTAGGGCAGCTCTTGAGAATAAGGGATGAGGGGTGTGTTTGGGGTGTGGGAGGCATTTCAGGGACCCTCCTCCAGTGGCAAGGAGGCCCACAGCCTGCCTGGAGTGCTGGTCTGACGCAGCAAGGCATTGCCACAGCGCTTAGCAGGACAGGCTCCTTATTCCATTTATGTAATCTGCAAGGATCACTGGAAACCACTGTACATATTACTTTTTCATTTGGTTGATTTTTAGCTTAAGTTAAATTGCTAAACCTTACTTTCCTTCTTGGCCTTGCATCCATGGGAATTACCTCTCACTCTTTAGTTGCCGAGACCAATACAACATCAGTGAAAGAGCTGGCCGAGAAGATGGAATCTGGGAAATCTTGTCTTTGTCCAAACGAGAGGGAACAGGTTACAGCAACACCCCAAATAACCAAGGCAGAGCACAACAATCATCCCAGCATCAAATTACAGGTCGCCCCAGTCCCTCGGTAAGCAAACTCTAAAGTGTGCTTTGTGTTCACAGATCCAGAATAACAGCGGCTTGTAGGGTCCATCTTCACGTCCAAGGAAGGAGCTAGGGGTGCGGGGAGCACAGGGCCACCGCAGGAGTTCTTCACGCACCCCTCAGCCCTGGCAGGGCCTGACTGCACTGAGGAAGGTGCTGCTGTGGTCAGGGGTACTAACGAGATGGGTTCAGCACCCCCTCCTGTAGTTGCCCCCCACCATACTTTTGTCCTATGCATGGAGCCCTGCCTTTCCCGTCAACACTGTTGCAGGGGCATGGAGGGTGAGATGTCCCAAGGAGGGGCAGCCTCTGTAGCTGTGAGAGGACAATGAATAGCCCGATGAGAACAGGGAGGGCAGCTGAGTAGGCAGAAGACCAGAAGTGTTTAAGGCATGAATTAATTTGTCAGGGTATCAGCGTCATTTTCTAAAACATTAATGTAGCATCACTCTTCTCTGTTGACAATCATTTTCAATGGATGAAGGCAGGCAGTGATCCAAAAATCACCTCTTCCTGGCCCTGGCACTCATTCTGCGCGCTGTCTGGCCGGCACGAGGGCCTCACTCACTGCACACAGGGTCTGCAGCCGGTCCTCCAAGCTGCGCTGTGCTGCGATGCATTAAAGTTTACCGGAAAAAAGCTCAGTTTGTGGCTTTGTCCACCATCTTCAAAGAGGTTCTGTGAATAATCTATTGTCAAAGTTAGAAAGAATCCAAGGGTTCATCAGTCCAACCCCAGCTGGTGATAAGCCCGATTTCCTCAAACCCTTCAAACAAACTCCACCTCCAAGTAGTTGATTTTAAATAAAACCACGCTTTGTCCCATAACTCCCTGTGCTTACAGCATCTGAGAGCGAGTCCCAGTTCACTCTGGACACAGGTGAGAGCCAAGCTAGACATAGCTCTTGTGGCAGCCTACATTGAAACGTCTGTTGTGTTTACTATGGAGTAAGAAACAAAGAATAATAAGTACCATTCAAAAGAAGTTATAGGATTCTGAGTGAAATTTCTTGCTATCTCTTAGAATAAATGGAATGCCAGAAGTGCAAGACATGAAGCTCATCACGCCTGTACGGCGTTCGGCGAGGATTGAGCGAGCAGCGTCCCGCTACCCAGACATGCTGCAGGAGCACGACTTAGTGGTGGCTTCCCTAAATGAGCTGCTGGAGGTGGAAGAGGCAGAGTGTTTCATACTCCGTAAAAATGAGGCTTTGCCTGTAACGTTTCAGATCCTTGAGCTTCTCGATGCTTAAAACATTTTCTGGTATTTCAGAGCCTCCATGAGATAAGAAATGCCCTTGTCTGGGGAACCTGGAAAAAAATGTAGAAGGAAGAGGCATCGTGGATGCACATTATGGGCTCTCAGGACTCGGAAAACAGTTCCCTTGGCTCATGCTCACACTTACACCCCAACAGGAATGGACGTCTGCTTTATTTGTTTAAGACTGTGCTTGCCACAGCTTCACGGTGTACATAAATTTCACATCATTGAATGTTTATCACCTATCCCACAGATATGGTAAAAAAATGTTTGCTTTATTGGTCTACTTTAATCCCAACATGGTTTTCCTATCATAAGGCTGGTGCCCCCAGAGGACCGAGCTGCATTTCTGCATCCACCTCAGCAAAGGTGGCGAAAGCCCTTACGGCACAGAAGAGCCTGGGCTCTGAAGCTGGCAGCTCCTGGATCTGACCGACCATCTGGTCGAATCCCCTCGTGTGTGTCCTTTGACTTGCCCTCACAGTATTCCTGCAGAGGAATACTCTTGTCCTTTCTGTGACAGCTTTCTCTAATGAAACAAAATCCCAATTCAGGGTGGTCATCTGACTTTTATAGCCAAGCCTAAGTTTCCATTTGCTGCTTAGATATGCTTCAAGTGAAAACAAGATGGGGCAGGGGAGAAGGGGACGTGAGGGGATACTTGCCTCTTCATTTCAGTTCTTTGCTGTGCTGGGGGAGACTGACCTGAGCAGGAAACAAGCCCATAGGCAAATTCCTCCTCTTGGGCAACTGTACTTGGAAAGGTAAAATCGGCATCATTGTGTAAATATAATGTCTAGAAAAACAGTCAACACATTTTTAATTCTATCTTCCTCAATATTTAAGTTTTATCAAAAAAAAAAATAATAAGTTTTGTTAGTCTTTTGCAGTTCCTGCTTATTCGTTTATCTTATTTATGTAGGACACAGTGACAATAGCTCGGCCTCAAGAGCTGGGGCTTGGCCTGGGGAAACACCAGCAGGCTATCCAAGAGGCCTCGCAGCCAGCTTCCAGTCAGTGCGGGGAGGCAGGCCCCCCTCGGGGCTCCTAAAACTGAGCTGTGAAGCCACGTCCGCAGACCTCAGGGGCAACACGATGCTCGCAGCAAGCAAATGCAGGAGTCCACGTGGCCAGCCCTTCCTCTCCTTTGGACAGACTTACCTGAGAAGCCAAACAATGCCCAAAGGGTTCCTTAAAGACACAAAATGAAAGATTCAGAATTGCAGGCCAAGAGCGCATGGCAGGGACACCCTCGCCTTAGGCTTAAGACAGTGCCACGGTGGCTTATCCGTTCACTGTTGGGTTGGCTTCCAGAAGGGCTCGTCCTTGCCGCCCAGGCCTGGGGCTCCTTGGTGTGGCTTGGTGCACCTGCTCAGAGCCACCTGTTGATGTCACAGCCTAGTGCTCAGAAGGGCAGCTTTATGGATGCCAGTTTCTTGCAGGGCGCCTCACGGTCCCACACTGCCAGCAGTGTGGTCTGGGCGGGGCTCCTGAGTCTAATGCCATCCAGTGCCCAAAGTGGCACCCCAGGGGCTGTAAGCTTGCTGGACTAAGGCTCAGGAGACAGACACAGATGTGGGGAGCACTGTGGGTCCCCTGGCCCTGGGGTTCAAGGCTAGCCTTAGGGACAGCTTCTTAGAGGCAGTGGTGAGAAGCCCGATTTTAAGGAGGAGGCCACTGGCACCCTGCAGGACACGGCAGCAAGGCATGCGTGCATGCTTAGCACCCCGCACACAGTCCCTCCCCTAGTGAGAGCCCCCTGATTCCCTAGGGCTTTCCCTTCCCCAGTCTTCACCCAGCCTGGCCTAGCAGGGCCCAGCATCTCCCCAGACGGTGGGCCTGGCTGGGCAATGGATCCACGTCTCAGTCCAGGCTCCCTGGAGGACCTGCTGAAAGGGCAGGATGGGAATCGGGTGGGGCGGCCTTCGTAGGGGAAAACTGCCAGAGGATGGGCCAGCGCGGAACGAGCCCCAAGAGCCAGAGAGCCAGGCTGCGTCCGCAGCATCGTGCGACCTCCAGCCAAAGCAGGGTGGACCCTTCTGTAAATCCCCTTTCCGTGAGCCAGTTTCACTGCAGCTTCTGCAGTGCTAATGAGGAAACTCCGGCTGGCACACACAAGCGCGGAAAACCCCACCCAGCGCCCACCTGGGCCGAGCTCCGTGTGCGCCATCACTGGCTGCAAACGGTGGCTCCGTGTCAGGGCTGCTGGGAAGCGGGGCGCTGGGTGGGGCGCGGTGCCGCTGCAGGTGAGGGGCTCCACCCCAGGGGCGCCTCTCCCGCTCCTCGTCGTCGTTTCCCGACTGCGCACGACCAGGTGCCAGAGCAGGACATGGGTGCCCAGGTGACACTCAGCGCTCACTCGGCCAGGCCCAGGCCACTCTCAGGGCTTCCGAGCCCACCTCACGGTCCCGAGAGGGACGAGGGCGGAGGCGAGGGAGGAGACGTGCCCTCTCCTCTTGAGGCTGTGCTTGGTCACATGTCCCCAGCCAGCGCGTCCGTTGAGCGTGGCCGTGACGGCGGGTTTCTTTAAAAACGCATCAGAGGAATGTGCCCCCCAGGCAGGCTCCCGAGCGTTTGGGGGCGCCTAGCCCAAGGCTCGCAGCCTTTCTCTGCTGCCCCTCGGCCCACCTTGCCGGCGCTTCCACGGGAGACCCAGACGGGGCGGAAAGAGGCCCACGGGAGGGGGTCCAGGCGGGGCTCAGCGAGTCGGGGATGAGGGCGTCCCGAGACCCGAAGGAGGACAGGCTGGGGGCCGGGCTGCTCTCTCCTCGCGGGCGCGCTGACCAGGGCCCAAACAGCCCCTGACCCGAGTGTTGGAGGCAGGCGGCCACGACACCTGGCCCTGGCCCGGAGAGCCCTGCCCTGCGGGCTGACGCCAGAGACGCGGCGAGCCCCGAGCACCGCCTTCTGCGCGTTCCAGGCGCCGCCACCCCAGCTCGGAGGCTCTGGGCTCTCGTTTAAAGCCTTGGAGCGACCTGGAGGGAAGTGGCAGTGTCTGCAGCCAGTCGGCCGTCACACGGCAGCAGTCGAGAGCGCACAAAGGGCCCCACGATCGGGGCCCTGGCTTCAATCCCAGCACCGCCTCAAGAGCACACGAGACTGTTCTCAGAAAGAAACCCTTAGAAATAAAAGTGGATGTGAAACACGACGCAGCTCAGAGGAGTGGGCAGAAAAATTCCCCTTGTGACACACGTTTCCAAGAGGCGGCCGGGATGACGGCGAGCCCTCCTGTGACCGAGGGTGAAGAATTAGCAAATGGGGGCAGAAAGGAGGAAAAACAGTTGTAACACGGGGGCTTTTTCGGGACTTGGGAATCATCCTGAGTGACGTTGCAACGACAGATAGAGGCCGATTTATATCGTCACATAACATGCGGAGCTGAGCGGGAGCGAGTGTAGACTACAGTGTGAACTACGGCCCCAGCTGACGGCACAGCCCCGGGATGCGCTCAGCGCTTGCGAGCGTGTGGGAGGCGCGGGGAGTGGGGCACACGGGAATCCCTATGGCTTTGTGTAACATTTATGTAATCTAAGTATCTTTTAGAAATTAAAAAAAAATTTTTTTAAAGAATTAACAATTAGGATTACTAAATCATTGTATAGATGCCTTTATCTGAGTAATAGCCAAAGGTTACTATCAGAAATTACTGAAACTGGCTAGACTTAGTCCAGAACTTACTCTTGTGATGAATTCTGAACAGGGCTCACCCCCTTTGTGTTTACTCTAGACTCAGGCTCATCCTTGTGTATGTTTATGATTGTGGCGGTGATTCTAGACTGACCTTGTTTATGGATCAGATTCACCCTGCTGAGCTCGCTGCTGTGATGGTGACAGCTTCACCTCCTGTTCAATATCCATATGGAAATCCTTGCCCCTGACCTCTGCTCTGTACCCCCCACCCCAGAACCTTGTGGCTCACCCTGGTTTGGTGCCCAACCCCCCCATCCTGTTTATTAATGAAGGAACCTGTGCCAGCCCCACCCCAATACTCAACAGAATTCTGATGTTATAAAATATGAGAATTTCCGCAGATCCAGGCGTCAGTTTTGACTTCCTCTGCTTGTGCGAACAAACAAACTCTTTGAAACCCTAGTGTCTCCGAAACTGGTTTTGAGACTGGGTCGGGGGAAGGACCCACATTTGCTCTGTATCACTTCCTTCTCCCTAAAGGAAACGCCCTTGGGCTCCAAACCTATTAATTCAATTAAATCTGCTTTCCCTGGCTTTTCGTTATCTGGGCCAGGGTGCAGTCTGCCTCAAGAGCCCTGTCTCTGTCCCCAGCCTGAAAAGAAACAGAGGAAGCTGCTTATGGAGACGACCTGCCCAAGATCACCAGGCTTCCGCCCTGGAGCTCCTGAGGGGGCCCTGCCGGCCCGCGGGCTGGGTGGGGACAGCTGCGAGCCGCTGGCAAAGCTGCTCAGTGCTTGTGGGATCTGAGCGGCTCCTGGCAGGAGCCACGTGGCCCAGGAATTCGCCTTCTCCATTGCCGGGCCTGCCAGAGGAGCTCTGTAGGCACACGTGGGAAGAATGAGCCCCGACGGTCCCACCAGCAAAAGGCAGCCTTGAAATGGACCACGGCCAGGGCTGCCCCGGCGGGCTCCCCGCGTCGTCTACGCAGGGCAGGCTGCCCGGAGAGAGCAGCCTGAGGACGCGTTTGCATGGCGGTCAGCCAGCAGGGCCCCACACAGCCGGGCAGAGCCCCACTTTTTTTTTTTTTTTTTAAGATTTATTTATTTACTTTTTTATCCATTTTTACACACAACCCCCCCCCCCCGTTTTTGCTGTTTCTGTGTCCATTCGCTGGGCAACTCTCTGTGTCCGTTTCCTGCCCTCTCTTCTCGTCCTTCTCCCCCTGTCTTCACTGGGATTCGATCCTGGGAACCTCCAATGTGGGAGGGAGGCGTCCTACCGCCTGCGCCACCTCAGTTCCTGGTTTCTGAGTGTGTTTCGTCTTGGCTCTCCCTTGTGTCACTCTCCTGTTATGTCATCATCTCGCTGCGTGGCTTGGTGGAGCCTGACGGCGCACCTGCTCGCGGGGCCTGGCGGCCCACGCTCCTTCTATATATTTCTTTATTTTCTTTATTTTCTTTTATATCAAACCCAGGTCCCTCCATATGGGAGACGGACACCCAACCACCCGAGCCACATCCGGCCCCAGAGCCCCACTTTTAAAACAAATATTTTGAATTCTGCTTTCTACCTGAATTGAAATTCATAGATAATAGAATTATTGTCACTAATTTAAAACTCAGTGTAATGCCCCAACTATAATGTAAAGGAGAAATGAGAAAAGTCATTCATAATAAAATAATACATATTTCTATGTAAATACTCACTTGAAGATTTTTTTTAAAAACCCACAGATTTCCAAAGTGTGCCTGGGGCTGATGCCACCCAGTGGCTGTCCCGGCTCTGCTGTCCCGCAGCAGCGCCGCCGCCTCCCAGCAGCCCACCCCGGCTGCGGGCGAGGCCAGCAGCGGCTCCACAGCCGGCTCCTGAGACATCTGGAAGGCAGGTGGGGGGGCCGTGGTGAGGCCCGGACTCCCGCCCTGCTCACCCCCCTCCGCCCCCGGCCGCCAGGTCTCTGCCCGAGTCCAGGCGTCGGCCCGTGGACCTCGCTTCCTCGGAAACCCGGGGCAGCCCACCAGGGGCTTCGGGCGCGTCTGCCTGGCCTCTGCCGTGACGTCAAACAGCCTCGGCCCCCCAGCCCTGCTCCCCAGCCGGGCCTCTGGGAGCCCGGGGGGCAGGGCAGGGGCTCCCCCGCCCCGGCTCCATGCCCGGCGCCTCCCTTTCTTCGGCGCTAAGAGGAGGCTAATGCACCAGCCAGGAGCGGGCAGCGGAAGGCAGCTCAGGGCAGGGACGGCAGGAGGCGGCGCGGGGAGCCCGGAGGCCCGGCTGGCGCCCGGAGGCCCCCCATGCTCTGCGCCGTCGGGAAGTGCAGGCAGGACCTGGGCACAGCCTCGGGACTCGGGACCTGCTGCCAGCTTTGGTGGGCGTCCAGTAACGCCACATGGGAACTTCCTCCCGCCTTCTCTTTTCCCAGGACCCGTCAGCCGAGCGGCCCCTCACTGACCGCAGCTGGGGCGAGCCAGGCACCCCCGGGCCCCCGGCAGGAGGCAGGCCTCCTCAAGGTCACCTTGGGGCCCACACACGGCCCCACAGGCTGAACGCCTGCCCCTCCTCGCCACGCACGGCTGCCGCGTGGGACACGGGCCAGCAGGGGGCGCTGGCCGGCAAGGCGAGGCTGAGCGCAGGGGGGAAGCCCAGGAAGTGAGGGGCAGCTGGCAGCGGCCCTGCCTCCCTGGGCAGCGGGTGACTTGCATCGCTCCCGCCCGCCTGCCTGGGCACAACGCCGAGATCCAGGGGAGGGGCCCGGCCTCCCCCGCCAGGCAGCGCCCAGGACCCCGCGGCAGGGCAGGCATGGGTGGTGGATCAGGAGGACGGGCCTCCAGGCCAGAGTCGGGGACACAGGCAGCCGGGGGCCCCGAGGTCCGTGGACCCTGAAACAGTCGGCATTCCCTGCGGCCTTGACCTGGGCCTCACTGCCAGGCCTGGACGGGACCACCCCCTCCCCACAGCCCCTCCTCGGGCAGGAGGCCAGAGGAGAGGGCAGCCCCAGCAGTGACGGTGAGGGTGGAGGTGATGGTGGTGGTGGGGGTGGAGGTGATGTGGAGGTGAGCTGGGGGAGGGAGTGGGGGTGGGGGTGGGGGTGGGGTGGGGTGGGGGTGAGGTAGGGGCAGGGGTGGGAGTGGGGGTGGGGGTGGGGGTGAGGTAGGGGCGGGGGTGGGGGTGGGGGTGGGAGTGGGGGTGGAGGCGACCGTGGGGCTCCAGGGCCTGGCTCCCCATCAGTGGCACTCAGGCAGGGCGTCCCTGGGGTGTCTGAACCTTCTGCTCAGGGTGGGTGGGGAAGGAAGCTCCTGGAAGCCCCCAGCCCCTGGAAGCCCCCTCTGGAGGAACCTCTTGACCTCCCTGGGTCTCCGTCTCCTTGTGTATAAAGCAGATGTGCCTCGGGGGTGACAGTGCGTCCTGAGCCAGGGCGGGCGAGGGAGGGGCAGTGCACCCCAGCTCACCCCTGCCCTGGACAGTCAGGGCCTCGAGGCACGTCCGCCAGCCCTGCCGCCTCTGTGACTTGAGGCTGTCCCCGACGAAGGTCCCCGGCGTGCGGGGCGTCCTTTCCCCGCAGCCGGGCAGCTCGCACCCCACGGGAAGACACGCTGGCTCACGGCCCTTCCTGTCCTGCCTGGGCAGGCGAGCGACGTGGCCGCTGGCACCTCCCGGCGACAGCACAGCGCTGGGGGCAGCCGGGCTGGGGTCCCCGCTTCCCCGGGGCCGCTCCTCGCCTCCGCCCCCTCCCCTTGCCCCCCGGCCCTCCCCCTTTTCCCCTTTCCGCCCCCTCTGCCCCCTCCTCTGCACCGCTTGCCCCTCACTCCGAGGGGAGGGTGCGGCCGGGGGCGGCCGCCTCCCCCAGGTCCGGGTACAGTGCGTCCAGCACCGGCCCCTGGGGAGGGAGCGCGGGGGCCGGGGGAGGAGGCCCAGGCCGAGGGCGCACCTGGCTCTGGGGGTGCCCGGAGGGCAGCGGGCGCGGCTCGCACCGACCCTCCCCTTCAGCCAGGTCAGTCCAGGCCGAAGCCGGCGCAGGGGCTCCTCCTGCGCGCCAGGGCGTGGGGTCAGCCGCCAGCCCCTCCGCACGTCCCAGGTCCAGGGAAGGCAGGAGCTCGGTGCCTGAGCGGGCGGCGAGGACGCCGGCAGGTGAGGCGGTGAGTGCGCGGTGGCACCTCCCGCCAGGGCCTCCCTCTGCGGCCCCCACCGGGCTCTGCGCAGCTGGCGGTCACTCGCGCCTGGACCCGCCGGGCCCTGCGCAGCTGGAGGGCTCGGCGGTGCGGACGGTCACTCTGTCGCTGTGCTCACCGCTGAGAGCCGCAGCCCAGACCCCCCGTCGGGCTCCCAGCCCGCCCCTCGGCTCGCCCACGCCCACCCTGGCCATTGCCGGCCCCTCCATGCTATGGGTGGGTCCAGCCGCGCCCCTAGCCCTCAGGAGCGTCAGCCGCATGGTGGGTAGGCGGGCGGGCGGACGGACGGACGGGTGGGTGGTGGGTAGGTGGGCGGGCGGGCGGGCGGACGGGTGGTGGGTAGGCGGGCGGGCGGGCGGACGGGTGGGTGGTGGGTAGGCGGGCGGGCGGTGGGCGGGCGGTGGGTAGGCGGGCGGGTGGGTGAATGGATGGAGGACGGGCTACTCGTGGCAGCTTCTGGAGAGAGTCGGGGGAGAATCAAACATCAGAAATCAGGAGGATCCTGGTGGCCCTGCCAGCCCTGGCGGCACTGTGCGCGCCCGCCCGCCCTGCGCTGCTGGCTCGGGGTCCGGAGCAGAAAGCACGGGATGCCCGGTTACGGGAAGACCAGGCTGGGCGCCCAGCCCACCACGGCCAGCAAACCGCCTCCGCCCTCCTGGGAGTCACGGGGCCAGGGGGCAGAAAGGTCACCTGTTTCCTATAACTGCCCGTCTCCAGCCTCCCTCCCCGCTGAGGACAGAGGAGCATCGGTCAGCCCTGTGGGCCCTCAGGCCACTCCTGCCATCTCCTGGGTTGGATGAAAGAGCCGGGGTCTGTGCCTGGCCGCCCGGGTGCTCGGGCCCTGGTATGGCCTGGTGTGGCCGGCACCTGCCACGTTGCTGCCCACCCCTCCCAGGACACGGCGCTCGTCCGGCCCCAGGGCCCCTTGGCCGGCTGCAGGTGGAGGGCGGCCCTGTCGGGGACCCCTGTGCCCCTCTACGGGTGCCCCCTCGGGGCTCGCCACTTCGCAGCGCCCCTTAGCGAAGAGGCAATGTGTCGCCATCGCGATGCGGGCAGCCTTGCCCTGAGCGTGTGCCAGGCCCCGGCCGGAGCAGCCACGCCGAGCTCACCGGCGACAGCGCCGAGGCTCGGCTCGAGCAGCGCCCCTGCTGCTGCCCAGCTACCCCGCGGCCGGAGGCCGGAGCCCAGAGCCCGGGCAGCTTTTCAGCTCCAGAAGCGCCACGCGCCCGCCCACCCCACACGGGGCAGACGTGCTGGTTGGGTGGGGGGCAAAGGATGCTCTTTGTACTGCTTTTCGTTTTCACAACTTTTCATAAACTCACAATTATTTCCCAAGGGGAGTTTTTTGATAATTGGAGAGTCACTGTTCAGGGCCCCTCCCCTCCCCCTTCTGGCCCAGCTTGGAGCGTCTCCTCCACGGAGACCTTCCTCTGGGCTCCTACAGCTCGACCTCCTCCAGCGTCGGCACACGTGCGCTTCAGCTGCCACCGCCACGGCAACGCGGGGCCTGCCCCCCGGGCAAGACGGAGGGAATGTTCCAGATGAAAGGAGGCTGCCGTGGCGGGCAGCTGAGCCCTAAAGTGCGAAGGATGTTCCTGGGTCAGCGGAAAGAAGCGCAGCATGCTCAGCGGCCAGAGAAGATGCGTGTCAGGGCAGCCGGGCGGTTGGTGGCTGGACTGTGGGCTCCCGCTTGGGGGGCCTGGCCTTTCCCCGGAGCAGCCGGGAACGGCCCCAGAAGGGGCCTCCAGGCCCTGGTACGCCCTGCACGCCTTGCACACCCTGACACACCCTGCACGCCCTGCACACCCTGACACACCCTGCACGCCCTGCATGCCCTGCACGCCCTGACACACCCTGCTCGCCCTGCACGCCCTGACACACCCTGCACGCCTTGCACACCCTGACACACCCTGCATGCCCTGCATGCCTTGCACGCCCTGACACACCCTGCACACCCTGCACGCCTTGCACACCCTGCATGCCCTGCACACCCTGACACGCCCTGCACACCCTGCACGCCCTGCATGCCCTGCATGCCTTGCACGCCCTGACACACCCTGCACACCCTGCACGCCTTGCACACCCTGACACGCCCTGCACGCCCTGCACACCCTGCACGCCCTGCATGCCCTGCACGCCCTGACACGCCTTGCACGCCCTGGCACGCCGTGCACGCCCTGCATGCCCTGCACACCCTGACACGCCCTGCACGCCCTGCACACCCTGCACGCCCTGACACGCCTTGCACGCCCTGACACGCCCTGCACGCCCTGACACACCCTGCACGCCCTGCATGCCCTGCACGCCCTGACACACCCTGCTCGCCCTGCACGCCCTGACACACCCTGCACGCCCTGACACACCCTGCACGCCCTGTACACCCTGACACACCCTGCACACCCTGCACACCCTGCATGCCCTGCATGCCCTGCACGCCCTGACACACCCTGACACACCCTGCACGCCCTGCACGCCCTGCATGCCCTGCACGCCCTGACACACATCGCCTTTGAGGCCGAGCACAGAGGAGCCTTGGATGAGGCCATGGCGGCGGTGCAGGGTTTGTGTGAGCCTTGCCGAGGAGTGAGTCTCCAGGGCAGCACCAGGTGCTGCGCAGGGGCCAGAAAGGACCTGGGCTGCGCGGGCACCTCCCTTGGGTGTGGCTGCTTCGCCAAGGCGGGTGGGCAAAGGCTGGCGCCCTCGGCTGAGCAGCCATCCTGTCGGAGATTTGGGGAGCAGGTCAGGAAGCTCCCAAGAGCCTGCCTCTCCTTCTTGTGTCTCCATCAAGACAGCGGAACTTGCTGGGAGTCTGTGGTGTGTGTGACTGCCCGTGTGAGTGTGAGCCTGCAGGTACGGGGTGCGCGCGCGAGGGGCAGGCGCTGGCCTCGGGCCCTGCAGCCCCTGGGCAGGCGTGGGCGGGTGGGAGGGCTGGGGACAGAAGTGCCGCCCGCTGGGCTGGCCCTGTCGGTCCTCCCGGAGCACGGACAGGGCCAAGGGCGCCCCAAGGGCGCTCTCGGGTTCCTCTGAGGTGAAATCGACCCCGGACGGGGTGAGGCCTGGTTTGCCCAAACAGTGGGGCCACAGCTCCGCAGGGCGCAGACCCGCCGGGCATCTCAGGAAAACCCAGCAAGCGTCACCAGCGGCGCAGGGCACGGCGGGGCAGGCCTGCCCTGCACCCAGGAGCGGGAGGCACGGAGGGGAGGCGCAGCAGCCGCGCAGAGGCCCAGCAGGGCAGCCCCGGGGCAGGGCAGCGCCCAGCGGTCGGCCAGCCTTCAGGCAGTGTGCACTTATTAAGCACCACCTCACACCCAGCCTGCGAATGGGAAGCGCTGTTCCCTGAGGAGCTGAAAGTCTGACAAGGGAGATGGAATGACCAGCGGGTCCCCGGGTGCCAGCGCGGAAGTGGGGCCGAGCCAGGCCTTGCAGGCCTCGCTGCCTGGTCTGCTCCTGGGGGTCCCGGCTGCAGGGCGGAGCCCTGGGGGTGAAGCTCACGGCTGGGCAAGGGCCGCTTAGCGCCTCCACCCCGCTGGGAGGGGACTGGACAAAACGCGTGCGAGGGGCAGGGCCGGCCATGGGGGGCAGGTCGTGGGCCGAGCCAGGCCGGCAAAGGGGCTGGTGCTGGCGCAGGCCCAGGCGGCCCCGACGGCGCAGAGCACGGGAAGGGCGCTGAGGCAGGCGAGGCCCCCAGAGGCGGGCAAGCGGCTCAGGTGAGCAGGTGAGCAGGTGAGCGCTGCCCCGACGCCCCCGTGCCCGCCCATCACCGGCATCTTGTCAAAACCACCTTGAGCGCGTCGGCGCCGGGAGGCCCATTTCCAGCGGCTGCCACGGGGCACGGGACCTGCTGACCAGGCGTTGGGGCCAAGGGGGCTGCGAGCATCAGGCCCGGCTCTTAAAGCTCGGGGGTCCCAGCGCTGCGGGTGGGGGAGCCCACGGGCCGTGGCAGGCGTGCCGGCCCCGTAAGGCACGAAGGCTGGAGGCAGGTTCCTCTCGGGGCCGGGGCTGGGCAGGTGAGAGCGCCGCGGCCCCCACCAGGCACAGCACGCACAGCGTACACAGCGTGTTCGCACACTGCACACTCACACGCGTGCACACACTCACGCACACGCTCTCACGCACATGCACACTCAGCTCACACTCGTGCGTGCACACTTCTGCACACGTACGGCTTACACTTATGCACTCACAGCTCACACACATACACATGCTCACACACGCTTATGCACACAGCTCACACGAGTGCACGCACACTTATGCACACTCACAGCTCACTTGTGTGCATACCCTCATGCTCACATGCTCACTCACACTGCACACTCGTGCGCACGCACTTGTGCACATCCACAGCTCACACTCACACTCATGCACACTCACACACCACCACACACCTCACATTACTCGTGAGGTGGGGTCAGCTGGGGCTTTCTCCTGCGCCTCCTTATTCTGGGACCTGGCTGGAGGCGCAGCCCTTTCTGGGTCCTCGTGGTGGGGACTGGCCCAGGACTTGGACTGTGGGGGGTCACCCCCGTCGCCCCCGCTGGCCCGCGAGGTGGGTGGAAGAGTGGACGGGGAGTACCTGGGGGACTCCACAGCCCGGGGCTCGCGCACGCCCCGCTCGGCGTCAGGACGCCTGAGAGAGCCCTCCTCACGCCAGAGGACCCCGGAACCCGCCTGCAGGCCCTGCCCTATGAGGGGGTCGCCTAGGTTTGCTTTTTGTGCAAATGAAAGAAAAATGCGTGTGCATTTACGGACATGTCTTTACAAGTGGTTGCATGAAAATCGATGGCGGTACATTGGTCAGTAAAGAAAAGCCAGAATAAAGCTTTTAAAAGGGGCCTGTGTGCACACACTCACATTCAGGAAAGAAGGCGGAAAGGCCAAGGAGGGGGAAAGGCGTGCTTTTCACTTTAGGCTTTTCTACTGTTTGAATTGCTTCCTTGGGTTTGTATTATCTTCTCTTCCTCCAAAGAAAAACATTTACGTTTTGTAAAAACTGTTCTTCCTGGGAGCCGTTGTCCTCCACTGCTCCCTCCCACGTCAGGGCACGCCTTGGCTCTCACACCTGGAGCCTCTGGAAGCAGCTCCAGAAGCCCGAGGCCGAGTGCCCCGAGACACTGCTGCGGCTGTCACAGCCGGCCTCCCCCAGGAAGCCCCCAAGGACGGGCCTGAGCCGGCACCGGGGAGGGACTCCCGGGGCTGCGACCCTCCGCTGCCGCCCCTCCCCACCCTGGCCCCTCAGGCTTGCTGGGAGCTGGGCCCTCTGTAGAAACCTGGATGCGGGAACGCGGGCGGCACGCGTGGGGGCCCGGGGCGGGCACGGACCTCCCAGCAGGCCTGCACCTGGTGGGCCCAAGCACGCGGGATCACGGGATCCACGTGCAAAGCAGCCGGCTGGACAAGGTCCCTGCGTGGGCCACGTGAGGCCAGCAGCGCCGGCACCTCAGCCGCCACTGCTGGCACTGTCGGGGGCCTTCTCCCACCCTGGCAGCGCCAGGCCATGCGGGCCACGGTGTCGCATGCGATGCGGGTGCTGCACTTGGAGCCACCTCAGGTGCAGCAGAGCCCCCGGGCGCCCAGGTGAGCCCCAGGGCCTGGGGTAGCCGGCCACACGAGCGCTTCCACCACACGCTTGAGAGAGGCTGGGCAGCGCTGGGAATCCAGGACGCGTGACTGCGGGGTTTCTCAGGGCACCTGTGATCTGGTTTGCACAGCAAGCTCCAGGAGGGAGATGCAGAAGAGTTTCTCAAGCTCCCCTGACACGGAAACTTTTCTTTCACAACAACGTCCCAGACCAGGATTCAAGGAACACGCTTAGGGAAACGCAGCCTTAAGCACTTCCAAGGTCCCGGCAGCAGGCAGGCCCGTTGGAAGCAGAACTTTCTGGGACAGGGAACCTGTGGCCAGAGCCAACTTCCATCCAGAAGCACTTCAGCCAGGCCCAGAACAAGCTGAGACCTGGACGTCATAGGACTTGGTTTAGCTCGAGGTGCCAGCAAAGTCTACACCTGAAGCTCACAGGGCAGTGGGGTCAGGGTGGGGCGTCGCACCCACTTTACACACTTCCGTTGTTCTTTTTCAAAAGTAACAAGCTGTGTTTCTGTTTTTTTCATTTTCTTTTTTTCTTGTATTATTTTTTTAAAGAAGCTTTAGATTACATAAATGTTACATCGTAAATACAGGGGATTCCCATATACACCCCTCCCCTTTCCCCACTTTTCCCCATTAATGACATCTTTCATTAGTGTGCTACATTTGTTACAATTCATGAGCACGTACTGAAGCATTGCCACTAACCATGGTCTATAGTTTACACTTCGCACTGCACAGTTTTATAGGTTTTGACAAAATGCATAATGGCCTGTATCCGTCATTGGAATGCCATGCAGGACAATTCCAATGTCCCAAAAATGCCCCATGTTGCACCAATTCTTCCCTCGCCCCCCCCCCCCCCCAGAACCTTTGGTGGCCACTGTCTTTATAGCACTGTTACAAGTTCTTCCATTGCTAGAATAATAATGTCTGCTTTGGTCCATAGTTGCATTCCTCCCTTATGTTTGTTCATCCCTCAATCTTGAAGATTTCGGGATGGTGAGGTAAGGCCCACTCTGTTTCTAATTGAGAGGGGGCTTAGATCCCATGGGGCAGATGGGTGGACCTATCTTGCTTGCAGTTATAAATACTATTTGTTGTGGGAGATGGGCATGGTCCATCATCATCCTTTTGTTAGTTTTCCTTGGTGAGTCCAATGAATTGGAGGGTAGGTGTTGGCTGCAGCTCTGCTGAGATTCAGGGCTTAACTGGCATATGAACAGCCAGAAGATTTAGGTCTCTGGGACACATATTTAACGAGTATAGTGCTAATGAAAGGGGCATAAGAACCATGCATAGGAAAATTTAAATGAGTCCAACTCCAATACACTGGGGGGATAGGTTATATATTCCAAGGTAAGGCCCACTGACAGGGTGCCAAATTCCTGGAGTTGACTGCCCTGCCTATAGTATCCAGATATCTCTAGAGCCCTCAGGAGCCCCTCTGCTTGAGGCACTGTCCAGTGAGGCAGTCAGTGAGATCCTCCTTAGACATGCATATGTGTAACCTCTGGAATGACCTCCCAACTCACTTCGAAATCTCTTAGCCATAAAAACTCATTTGTATTTAATATTTTCCCCTTTTGGTCAAGGTCTTTTTCCAAATGCATCATTAGTTGTCACTTGGCAATAATTCCTTAGTGCCAGGGAGGCTCAATCCTGGGAGTCACGTCCCACACTGGGGGGAAGGTAGTGAGTTTGGCTTTGAGAAAGGACACAGTAGAACAACAAAGAGGATTTCAGGAGGTAACTCTTGGGCAATGTATAATGCTAGGTTAAGTTTCAATTTCATAAGAACAAGATTCATAAGTATAAGCATCAATATCAAGGGTCTCCTATATATGTGTGTGTGTGTGTTTGGTTTTTTTTGGAGGTACCAGGGATTGAACCCAGGACCTCATACATGGGAAGCAGGCACTCAACCATTGAGCTACATCCGCTCCCCAATGACAGTTGGTTTTTTCATTTGTTTGTTTTGCTTTTAAAGGTATCAGGGATGGAACCTGGGACCTTGTACATGGGAAGCAGGCTCTGAACCAATTGAGCTACATCCACTTCTCTCCTATATTTCTTTTTTTTTTTTTTTTAACTTTATTTTGTACATTTAATAATTGAAAATATAAACAATAAAAAACTAAAAAGAAAACACAGTTGAATAAAAACATACATTTCTCAATTAAATGTGCTGGATACATATAACTTTTTTAAAATCATACAATATGTTACACAATATATTTGGTTCAGAGTAATGCGATCAGACAGTATTTGTCCTTTTGTGTCTGGCTTGCTTCACTCAACATAATGTCCTCCAGATTCATCCATGTTGTCATACGCTTTAAGACTTCATTTATTCTTACTGCTGCATAATATTCCATCGTGTGAATACACCACAGTTTGTTTATCCATTCATCTGTTGATGGAAACCTGGGTTATCCCAACTTTTGGCAATGGTGAATAATGCCGCTATGAACATCGTTGTGCAGATGTCTGTTCGTGTCACTGCTCTCAGTTCTTCTGGGTATATACCCAGTAGTGGTATTGCAGGGTCACATGGCAAGTCTATATTCAACTTCTTTAGGAACTGCCAAACAGTCCTCCACAGTGGCTGTGCCATCCTGCATTCCCACCAACAGTGAAGAAGTGTTCCTATCTCTCCACATCCTCTCCAGCACTTGTAGTTCTCTGTCTTTTTAATAGTGGCCATTCTGATAGGTGTGAAATGATATCTCATTGTAGTTTTGATTTGCATTTCTCTAATCATTAGTGATGTTGAGTATTTCTTTTTTAAAAATTTATTTTATTTATTTATTCCTCCCCCCTTGCTGCTTGTGCTCGCTGTCTGATCTCTGTGTCCAACTGCTGCATGTTTTTCTGTGTCTGCTTGTCTCCTTTTGTTGTGTCATCTTGCTGTGCTAGCTCTCCGCGGGCATGGTTCATCAGCTCTCTGTGGGTGCAGGCCGTTAGCTCTCCCCTGGTGCAGGACAGCTTGCCTTCACCAGGAGGGTCCAGGAGTCAAACCCGGGGCCTCCCATATGGTAGACAGGAGCCCAATCGCTTGTGCCATTCCACTTCCCTGAGCATTTCTTCATGTGTTTTTTTGCCATTATGTATTTCTTCTTTGGACAAATGTCTATTCAAGTCTTTTGCCCATTTTTTAATTGGGTCATTGGTCTTTTTATTGTTGAGTTGTAACATCTCTTTATATATCCTGGATATTAAACCCTTATCAGATATGTGATTTCCAAATATTTCCTCCCATTGAATTGACTGCCTTTTCACCTTTCTGACAAAGTCCTGGGAGGTGCAAATGAGGGGGTTCCATTTATCTATTTTTTCTTTTGTTGCACGTGCTTTGGGTATAAGGTCCAAGAAACCACCACCTATTACAAGGTCTTGAAGGTGTTTCCCTACATTTTCTTCTAGTAGTTTTATGGTCCTGGCTTTTATATTTACGTCTTTGATCCATTTTCAGTTGATTCTTGTATAGGGAATGAGATAGGGGTCCTCTTTCATTCTCTTGGTTGTAGATATCCAGTTCTCCCAACACCATTTGTTGAAGAGGCTGTTTTGTCCCATTAACATTAACTTGGTAGGTTTGTCAAAAACCACTTGACTGTATAGGTGAGAGTTTATTTCTGGATTCTCAATTCTATTCCACTGATCAATGTGTCTATCTTTATGCCAGTACGATGTTGTTTTGACCACTGTAGCTTTGTAATATGTTTCAAGGTCAGGCAGTGAAATTCCTCCCATGTTGCTCTTCTTTTTTAGAATGCTTTTGGCTATTCGGGTGCACTTACCCTTCCAGATGAATTTGGTAATTGCTTTTTCTAATTCTGTAAAGTAAGCTGTTGGGATTTTAATTGGTTTTGCATTGGATCTATAATTCAGTTTGGGCAAGATTGACATCTTCACGATATTTATTCTTCCAATCCATGAACATGGAATGTCTTTCCATTTGTTTAGGTCTTTTTAAATTTCTTTTAGCATTTATTTGTAGTTTTCTGCATATAGGTCCTATACTTCTTTGGTTAAATTAATTCCTAGATATTTAAGTCTTTTTGTTGCTATTGAAAATGGAAATTTTCTCCTGATTTCCTCCTCAGATTGTTCAGTTCTAGTGTACAAACACATTACTGATTGTTGCATATTGATCTTGTATCCTGCCACTTTGCTGAACTCATTTATTAGTTCAAGTAGCTTTGTTATGGATACTTCAGAATGTTCTAAGTACATGATCATGTCATCTGCAAACAGCAAGAGTTTTACTTCCTCTTTTCCTATTTGGGCGCCTTTAATTTCTTTTCTTGTCTAATTGCCCTAGCTAGAACTTCTAGTACAATATCGAATAACAATGGCGACAGTGGGCATCCTTATCTTGTTCTGGATCTTAAAGGGAAAGCTTTCAACCTTTCCCCATTGAGTACAATGTGGGTTGTGTGTTTTTCATATATGCCTTTTATCATATTGAGGAATTTTCCTTCTATTCCTATCTTTGGAAGTGTTTTTATCGAAAAAGGATGCTGGATTTTATTGAATGCCTTTTCTGTGTCAATTGAGATGATCATGTGGTTTTTTCCCCTTCAATTTGTTAATGTGGTATATTACATTGATTGATTTTCTTATGTTGAAACAGACTTGCATACCAGGAATAAATCCCACTTGGTCATGATGTATAAGTCTTTTGCTATGCTGTTGGATTCAATTTGCAAGTATTTTGTTGAGAATTTTTGCATCTATGTTCATTAGAGAGATGTGTCTATAATTTTCTTTTCTTGTAGTATCTTTACCTGGCTTTGGTATTAGGATAATGTTGGCTTCATAAAATGTGTTGGGTAATTTTCCCTCCTCTTCAATTTTTTGGAAGAGTTTAAACAGGATGGGTGTTAATTCTTTTTAAAATGCTTGGTAGAGGGGGAGGATGTGGCTCAAATGGTTGGGTATCCATCTCTCATATGGAGGGACCTGGGTTCAATCCCCGGGACCTCCCGATAAATTTTTTTTTTAAATTAAAAAAAAAAAAATGCTTGGTAGAATTCACCTATGAAACCATCTGGTCCTGGGCTTTTCTTTGATGGGAGATTTTTGATGATGGATTCAATCTCATTAAATGTGATTTGTTTAAGTTCTTGTATTTCTTGAGGCATCAGTGTAGGTTGTTTGTGCATTTCTAGGAATTTGTCCATTTCATCTAGGTTGTCTTGTTGGTTGACATACAGTTTCTCATAATATCCTCTTATGATTCTTTTTATTTCTGTGAAGTCATTTGTAACTTCCCTTTCATTTCTGATTGTATTTATTTGCATCTTCTCTCTTTTTTTCTTTGTTAGTCTAGCTCTAGGGTTTTGTCAATTTTATTGATCTTCTCAAAGAACCAACTTTTGGTTTTGTTGATTTTCTCTACTGTTTTTCTGTTCTCATTTTCATTTATTTCTGCTCTAATCTTTATCCTTCTGCTTGCTTTGGGACTGTTTTGCTGTTCTTTTTCTAGTTTCTCAAGTTGTTCAGTTAAATCTTTCAGTTTAGCTCTTTATTGTTTTTTAATATAGGCATTTAGGGCTATAAATTTCCCTCTCAAGACTGCCTTCACTGTATCCCATAAGTTTTGATACGTTGTGTTCTCATTTTCATTTGTCTCAATATATTTACTGATTTCACTTGCAATTTCTTCTTTGACCCACCGATTATTTAGGAGAATGTTGTTCAGCCTCCACATATTTGTGAATTTACTTTTTTCCTATCTATTATTGATTTCCACTTTTATTCCATTATGATCTGAGAAGGTGTTTTGTATAATTTCAATCTTTTTATATTTATTGAGAGCTGTATTGTGACCTAACATGTGGTCTATCCTGGAGAAAGATCCATGGGCACTTGAGAAGAATGTATAACCCGCTGAGTTTGGATGCAGTGTTCTGTATATGTCTGTTAGGTCTAACTTGTTTATCATATTGTTCAAGTTCTCTGTTTCCTTGTTG
>JAKSZT010000331.1:719901-749884 GCA_026826555.1 Tolypeutes matacus | reverse complement strand
GAGGGAGGGGGGCCAGCGCATCAGCCCCTTGGTGGGAGCGTGCCCTGGCGCAGGCCTTCGCAGGGTCATGTCGCAGTCTTGCTGTCATCACTGTTAACTCACGTGCCCTCAGCAGATATGTTACCCCAGTGGAAAGCTACAGGTATAAAGATATATAATGTGGCACTGTTCATAGAGCAAAAATCTGGAAGTAACCAGAATGTTCACCAACAGAGAACTGGTTGAATTATGGGGTTTTCCTCCGCAGGATGAGGTAGATGAGTCTGTGCTGACATGGAAAGACGTGGTATTAGCAAGTGAGAGCAGAGCTTGCAGTAGATGAAGAGGCCTGATTCTATTTGTGTAGAGATGAAACAGGACGAAGGACAAGCACGTGTGCAGAAAATGTCTAGAAGGACCCACCAGAGTGAGCTGACCATGGGGAAACCTGGGGAGCAAGATGGGGAACCAGGACAGGGGAGCCAGCTGAAAAACATCTGTTTTTTCAAACAGAGTTCTTTACCATGTGCATGTGCTACTTTTATTTATTTTATTTTATTTTATTTTATTTTATTTTATTTTTGTTAAGATTTTATTTATTTATTCATTTATCCCCCCCTTGCTGCCCGCGCTCGCCGGGTCAGCCAACCACGCCATGCGGGCGGGCTTGCCCCCACCAGGAGGCCCCGGGAACCGAACCCGGGGCCCCCCATATGGTAAACAGGAGCCCCACTGATTGAGCCACAGCCGCTTCCCCATGTGCTACTTTTATAACTGAAAATGAATTAGTTTTTTAAATTTTTCCTATTTTAAATTCAGTAAGATGGTTTCTCATATTATTGTTAGATTACAAAGTCCTGGAGGGCAGGGATGATTTTTTTCTGAAACATTAGCCATTTGTTAAAAAATCGTGCAGTCCACGAAGGCCGTCCAGGGGCCGGAGAAAGCCCCCCACAAAGCTGCAAACATCCACCTTCCGGAACTGCCTTCCTCGGGCGCCCAGGCCCCAGAGGTCCCAGGGGCAGCGCAGATCCCAGGACATGACGGGGTTCGAGAACACACAGGAGGTCAGCACAGGGCAAGCGCTCCGCTCCGTTACCTCCACGCAAAGTGGAGAGGGTTGGCCCTGGCGCCCGCTGGGTTTCCAGAGCCAGCGCTTCCCCCGCCTGCTTCAACGCTTTCCGAAATCTCGTGAAGCTGGCGCCCTGCTCGGATGGCTAAGACCCTTCCCTCCAGAGCTGGGCCTCAAGCCCTGCCCGCTGCACCATCCTCATCATCCTTCTCCCCGTGCCACTGGGCTCCAGCCACGGGGGCCTCATTCTCTTCACTTTCCTGCCCTAGGCCCTTGGCTCCTGCTGGCCTTGGCCTGAAATACACCCAGATCTTTGAAGGGTGCTTCGTCTCCATCTGCCAAGCAGACGGAGCTGGCCAAGGTCTGCCTAAGGCTTGGGACTAAATTCAGGGCAGAGGGGGCCTTTGTGGACTCTCCGGTCTCAGCAGGGCCCACGCACGGCCTTCCCACTTCAAGGCGGACTTGGCCAAGGAAGCTGAGAACAGCCAGTCTGCAGAACCAGGCAGAACCCTCCTCTGAGTGCAGCCACCTGGATTCATCGATCATTGCGACCTTCCAGGATACACGCAATGGACTGTTAGCCATAACAGAGGCACAGGCTTCGGGCTGGCTGCACACCCAGCTCTGCTCTCTCCACCCTCTGAAGGAATCTGCCCAGAATGGCCCCTGGGTCAGCCCTTCTGCCCGCCAGGCAGCGAGGGGGCAGCCCCAGGCTGGGTCTCTTGCCAGGAGAACATTAGCCTCTGCCACAGTCAGCCAGAACCTCAGGCTGCTGCAGGAGGCCCCTGCCCCTAATTCTTGTCACCTGCTACGGACCGGAAACTTGGTGTCCAGAAAGATGGGAAGCTGGGCCTCAAATACAGATTTTCTTCATTTATTCCTCTTGATATACCGGGCCCATGTTCCATCTCCTAGAGACGCTCTTTGCTAGGTAGGTCCTTCTTTTCCCTTTAAATTTTTATTGTGGTAACACATACACAACACAAAACTTCCCATTTTAATCCTTTTCATGTGCACAGTTCAGAGATATTAATTATATTCATTATCACCCCAAACAGAAACTCAGTACCCATTAGGCCGCAAGTCCCCGTTCCATCCCCTCCCCAGCCCCGGTAACCTGTGTTCTCCTTTCTGCCTCTGTGAATTTACTTGTTCTGATTATGTCCCAGAAGTGAAGTCATACAACACGTGTCCCTAGTGCCTGGCTCATTTCACTCAGCGTGATGTCAGCGCGGCCTGCCACGTTGTCGCGTGACTCAGAGCCTCATGCCTCTGTTATGGCTAACAGTCCATTGCGTGTATCCCGGAAGGTCGCAATGATCGATGAATCCAGGTGGCAGTGCCTGGATTTTAATAGGTTCCCAATTTAAATATTGTCATTTTCACAAAGGACCCAAAGGTCCTGAGTTAACCCAGGCCATAAAAGAGCTAGTGCTAATGGAAGAAATTACAACAGTGAGGTGGAGCCAGCGGCCACTGGACACTTTTGGGGCAGGGACGGGAAAAGCAGTTGTGACACAGGTGCTTTTTCAGGACTTGGGGATTCTCCTGAGTAACATTACAGTGACAGATATATGGCATTTTGCATCAGCATATAACATGCAGAACTGAGTGGGAGAGAGTGGGGTCTACAATGTGAACTATGGTCCATGCTTAGGGGCAAAGCCCCAGGATGTGTATATCCATTGCAGGTGATGAGCCACATTAAAGAAAGGTGTTTATGTGGGATGTTGTGGGAGGTGTGGGAGGTGGGGAACATGGGAATCCCCGTAATTTTTGTGTAACATGTGTGTAATCTAAGCATCTTTTAAAAAAAAAAGAGCTAGTGCTAAGTAGGGAGAACTTTCCGGACCTCAGTGCTCAGCAGCAGAGCCTCCAGGCCCACGTGTGTGCACCTGTCCCGTCTCCCAGCCACTCAGACCTGTCCTTTCTCTCCGCACCCAGCTGACCCCAGCACGGCCTCCCTGGGAGCTCAGGCAGGGCGAGGCTCGAAGGAAAGGGCAGGCTGGCTCCGGCTGGCCCCCAGGCTGAGGGTCCGTCGAGCAGAGCTGCTGCTGGGAGGCAGCCGCCATGATGGGGGTGGGGTGGGGCGGGTGGCAGAGGTGGGCGCCACGAAGCTGGACCAAGGCTGGGGGGCTGGCAGAGCCCGCCAAGGAGAGCCAACGCCGGCAGAAGCCAGGCGTGAAGGAAGCCAAGGGCAGGCTCCTGTGCCCTGCACCAGAAGGGAACGCCCGAGAGCGCAGAGAAGGCCCCAGAAGGCGCCCGCCTGCGCTGGCGTCAGGGAGGCCGGAGCAGGCACCTCGGGCCCCTGGAGAGCGTCAGCGCCGGCCGTGTTTCTCGGGCACTGGCCTTCCTCCACGCAGGAGCCAAAGCCCAGGCCAGGGCCGCGCGTCCACACACCCTGGCTGGCGAGGGACGCAAGGAGCACCTGACCTTGCAAAGGCGATTCTCCAGAAGGAAACGTGCTGCTGTGTCTAGAAGTGAATTCTGGGAGGACAGGCAACCCAAACTCTCCCTTCCAGCCCGAGTGGGAGGGCCAGCCTCAAGCCTATTCCTGAAAATGAGGACTTGAACTGCTCAGTGGCTTTAAAAATGCCAAATTGCCAAACGAGTCCCACACGCTGCTCAGGTCAGGGCCACTGGGCGTGGCAGAACAAGGAGAGGGGCGCGCCGTCGAGCTCCCCCCATCTCCCGGGCACGGAGGAGAGCGAGCAGACGAAAGCAGGAGCCCTGCGGGGGGCAGTTTCCTCTGGGGTCATCAGCACGCGAAGCCCCTCTCTGCGAGGCAGAGGCCCTTTCCAGCTTCCCTTACCGGTGGCGTGTGGAAGCACAGCCGGGGGTACCACCCAGTCAGGGCGGGGGATATTTTCACCAGACCAGCTCCGCCACGGGTTTCGGGGTGTCGCACCTCCAGAGCCCCCAGCTGTGCGCTTAGAGCTTCTGTGAGCGCCCAGTGCTGTCTCACAGAAAACGCTGGTTTCTGTTGCTCCCAGTGACACGTGGGCACGCCCTCGTGCCCTCTCCTTGGCGTCCTCAAGAACCTTCAGTAAAGACCAGACGACTTTCAAAAGCGAAGTCAGGCGTGTGTCCCGGGGCACGTCACGGGCGGAGGCTCTGAGGTCGCAGGGTCCCGCCCTCACACCCAGGCGTTCAGCAAACGGATTGATCAATAGAGAGACAGACAGATGGACAGGCTGACGGGCGGACAGGATGATGGCAAATGTGGCGAAGTGTTAAAATTGCGGGAGCTGGGTGCCTGGCCCCCACGGGCTAGGCTGGAGCTCTCTGCTTAGAATTTGTGTTATTCTTGTAACTGTTCTGTAAGTTTGAAAGTATTTCAAGATGAAAGGTGCAAAAAAATATGTAATACAGCTACAAATGTATCGAACCAGAGTGTCCACGTACCAGAAAAGATAAAATATTCATCCTGGCAAAAGACACCGCCTGTTTAAGAAGGAACTGCTGGTCTGCCGGTCAGCTGAGGGGGTGAATTTGGTGGCGTCCTGGCCGCACACGCATCGTTTTAGCTTCTTAACTGGTTTCCCTTGAGGCTGCTTTACTCGTGCAGTAAGTGGCTCTGCCAGCGCTTGTCCTGAGGAGGAGGAGGACTCTGCTGTCAGCACCTAAGGCACAGGAGGGGCGGGGGTGGGCAAGGACGGCCCAAGCTGGCGGGAGGGGGCCGGGGACAGACCCAGAGAAACTCTGGAGGTCCAGCAGCCACCCCCACTGAGAAGGGGATCTGGGAAGACCAACTGTTGCAAGGTCAAAATTAAGGGAGAGATTTGAAAACTGTGGAATACCCATAAGATGGAATAAAAAGGAAAGAGCTACTTGTGCAACGTGCAAGAATCTCAGGGCGCCGCGTCGAGTTGAAGCCAGACACGAAAGCTTACATGCTGTCCGACGTATCGATATGAAAGTCTAGACAAGGCAAAACGATGGTGACAGAGAGCAGGAGGGGAGACTGACTGCAAAGGGGCAAGAGGGGCTTCGGGGGTGACGGGAATTTTCTCTAAGCTAATTATGCTGTGTCTGCGCTTATGTATACATTTGTCAAAACTCCTCAGACTGCATATTTAAAATGGGCGCAATATATTGCTTATAAAGTGCACGTCACTTAAAAAACTCAGTGAGGGAGGGGCTTTGAGTGCTGGGCTCCCTCTGCACCTGTGCGTGCCTGGGGGCGCCCACTGCTGTCTGCTGACTTGGGGCCTGACCAGACCGACGTGGCGTTTCCAGCCCGTCTCTCCCCATCCTCCACACGGCACCGAGGCGCCCCGCGGGGGCACAGGGGAGCCGCAGCCCCTGCCCCTGCGCCCGTGCAGGTGCCTGGGCAGGCTGGGCGAGGAGGCTGACCACACTCTCCCTCACACGCGAGGCAGGGGACAGGGCCCCTGCCCATCCCCAGGTGCCTGCGGGAGGAGTCCTGGGGCGAGCCTGGCCCCACGGGGGTGGGGAGGGGAGCCGGGGGCCCTCCAGGTCAGGAGTGCTGAGCCCAGGCCCCCACGGGCTGGTCCCGGGTGGCGGCAGGGCAGGCGAGGCCGGGCGGGGCCTGAGGATCACCTTATCCTGCCTGGACAGCAAGAGATTACCAGGCGTTCCAACCCCTGCCGGCTCCTGGCAGCTCAGGGTGGATTTAGGAATCGAGGGCAGAATGGGAGGCAGGCTCTGGGCTTTTTATCCAGGGAATCTAAGATTCTCAGAAGCTCCAAAAACGAATGTCAGTTGCAGGTGGGCTCAAAGACAATTAATAGCAATGCTAAAGCAGGGAACCCACCCCGCGTCTTACCTGGACCGTGGACACGCTTCCGCGCTTGTCCGAGCCTGCAGAGCTGCACACCCTGCGTGAGCCTGCGTGAGCCGGGCTCGAGCGGGCGACCCTGCGCCAACGCGGTGCCAGCGCAATAAGCGGGCACACTAGCACAGCCGCGAGCAGGAGAGGCAGCAAGGGGTGTGCGCTTGAACTCTGCACTTTCTGTGCACGTTTCCTGGAGCCCTAAACCTGCCCTGAGTAGAGTCTCTTATGCGCAAGGATTGCTGAAGCTTCACATCGCCCTGGCGTGGGAGCTGCCGCTTAGCTCTCTCCCTCGGTCTCCACAGCGACACGCAGAGCCGGGGGCCGCGCGGGGCCAGGTCAGGCCGTGCCGCCAGGTGCGAGCCAGGAAAGCGCCGCCGAGGCGGGGCGCACCGCCCAGCGCAGGGGCGTCGGGGCCGCCCTGGGGGGCTGCTGGCTCCCAGCCTCGCGGCTCTCAGCGCACGCATCCGCCCTGCCCTGCGTGGCCACTGCTTGCTCTGACCGCCCTAAAGTTTTCACCAGCAGAAGCACCTAAACTGATGCATGTCAAAGGGGCCCTTGTTGGCCACACCCAGGAACCCAGCCTGCAGCCCCCCGCCCCCAGGGGCCGCGGGCACGAGGCCGGCTCGGGGTCCAGGAGCAGCGCGGGAGCCGTGTGGCGTGGGAAACGCGGGGAACGGGCCGAGCCACTTCCCTCCTAAAGGCAAACTGCTGTCGCCAAGGGCACGGACGTCCCCTTGCAGTTCTCAGGCTCCTGTTCTCGCACTTCCAGGCAGTTAGAGCCTCTGTGGGGGAGCCGAGCCCCAGGCTCCGCGACAGGCTGGGGTGAACTGGCGCTGAGCAGACGCGGCTCAGCAACCCCACAGCTACCGCGGGCCCGAGGAGGTAGGATGGCACCTTGGGCTGTGGGGGGAGTGGGCTGCCACGGGAGGAGCGCTGGGGAGGGAGGACGTGGGGTCCGATCAGGAACGCCTGGAGGCCTCAGAGCCTCTCCCCCCACCTGCCTACCCAAGGGCCCAATGTGGCAGCCACTGGCCACACGTGGCCACGGAGCCCCGAAGTGTGGCCAGTCGGAAGTACGATGCACCTAAGTGTACAAGGCACACTAGACATCGACAGTTTCACACCAGAAAAAGACTATAAAAACCTCTCAATCATTTTTCTATTGCTTACATGTTGAAAAAATATTTTTGATATATTGATTAAGGCAAATATTATATTAATTTCACCTGTTACTTTTAACGCTTTAAAATGTGCTTACTAGAGAAACTGGAATCACCTGTGGGCTTGCATTCTATCTCTATTGGGCCGTGCTAGTCTGGAAAAGCAAGATGCCTGGTAAAGAGACACTCGGATCTCGAAGAACGCGGACAGCTTGGCAGATGCCTGTCATTCGTCAACGTCCTGGAATTCTTCAGGCGATAGTGTCAGCTAGTACAGCCATTCACACACACACGGACGACGAGGAACGAGACCGGAGCAGACGAAGTGACCGCTCTGGCTGTCGACCACCAAGATGACCCAGTCTGAGGCCGCCCCCCCCCACAGCTGCCTGTTACCATCTCCGCTAGCTGAACCTGCCGTCTTCTGTCTTTTGTTCTGCCACTGGCAGGTTTCTCTAAGGCTCTCAGTGGAAGGAGCCCTACTTCCCTGCACGAGTGGCCCTGGGGGCTTTGTGTGGACAGAGCTTGAAGCCGAGCAGGCTGCGGGTGGGGGTGGCTGGAGAGGCCCCCTTGGGGGCTTCAGCCTGTCAGCTCCTGGCCTTCAACTGGGGGCAAAAAGCCCACTGAGGGGACAGATGTGAACAGGAACTTGTGAGACCCACACTGCTACTAGCAGATAAGAAGAATGAGCGACTGTCCTGGCACCAGATCCTCACAGGGGCTTGTCAGCCTCCTGCAGCAGTGGCTAAGATATGCACCCACATTTACAGACTAGAAGACTGACGCCCCTGCGGAGGGGAAGGGGCTGGCCCAGAGACCAGCAGCTACGAGAGTGCTCCACGAATGTTTTCCTGTGAAATGTTTAAGTAACTTTCTTTTCTTACCACAAAAGTAGTATTTTTTTTTAAATGTGTGAAAACACATAAAAATACACAGAAAAATAGTGCATGACCTCTAACCAGACAGCTCTCTGGTGTCTTTTTTCTATTCAAGTGAATATGCATGAACTTTTTTCTTTTACAAAAATGTGCACTACAACATTTTGAAAACTTGTTTTTCTTCAGCGTTGAGCCAACATTTTTCCAAGTCAAAAACTCTTTTGCACTATTGTTACACCACTGTGTATTTCATGGAGAGGATGTTTACCTGACCCCCAGTTATTGGACATTTAGGTCTTTCCCCTAACTGCTACAACGAGCATTCTTGCAGAATTTTTTTTGCAAAATTACTTCCTTTTTAGGTTATTTATAATATTAATTGCCCCTCCCAAAAATGTTACTTTGTACTTCAACAATACTTGAGAATACCAATTCTTCAATCCTCAATGCTAATGGTTTTTACCATTTTTCTTATCTTTGCCGGTTGCATAGATAAACACAGTATCTCATTTTTTAAGTTTGCCTTTCTCTGCTTAACGTAATATTGAACACTGCTCGTGTCTTATCAGCTACATGCATTTTTCTTTTGGTAACCTTCCCAGGCATCTGTTTTTCTATTGCAGGGTTTGTCTTTTTCTTAAGTATTTCTAAGAGCTCTTTGTATATATAATAAGACTATTATCGCTTCATCTCACACTGTTGCACATCTCGGCAGTGCCTTTTATCTTGTGTTTATGGTGTTTTTTGAATATAATGTAGTTTAGTCCTATTAGTATTTCTTTTATCATTTCTGCTTTATTTGTGTGGCTAGAAAAGTTTTTCCACCAAAAAGATAAAAAATGTATCTGTTTTCTTCTAAGTCTTTTTTTTTTTTTTTTTTTTTTTACCGGGAGGTCCCAGGGATCGACCCGGGTCCCTCCATATGGGAGACGGACGCCCAACCAGTTGAGCCACATCCGACCCCCTCTTCTAAGTCTTTTTTGTTCCCCTTATGAAAATTTATATTTTTCACCCAAGTTGAAATTATTTTCTTTGCTGTATGGTTCGGAGTCCAGCCAGGGCTTCTCAGCAGGGTGCTCTTGGCACTACTGGGCCAGACGCCTCCTTGTCCTGCGGCTTGTAGGGTGATCGGCAGCACCCGGCGGTCACCCCTTGAGCGGGATCCCCAGACTGGAAGCCCCATGTTCACCAGCAAATGCTCCCATCGGGCCTTCCTACCCAGCGCTAATGACCTGGGCTAGCGGCACCAGACTGCTTTGTTCCTGCGGCTTTGTCCGCGTTTAAATCACTTTATGCTCTTGCTCTCTGATACTTTACCTTGTGGGAAAGGAGCGGGAGACCCAGACCCCGGGGGCGGGCTCTGCGGGGAGGGGGGCGCTGTCGGCGCTCCCAGGGCCAGCGGGGGACCGGCCGCGAAACAGGCGGGGGCCGGGTTGGGGTGCGACAGGCGTGCGGTTACTCACAGGGTGTTTAGGGCCGTCCAGGGGGTCCCTTAACACCGACTTCGGGGGCACCAGCGCGCCCGAGCGACGGGAGGGGCCCTGGCCACCAGCCGCACCACGGAGGGGCCCAGGCCGCTGGCCCCGCGATCTCCCTCTGCGCGGGGCTGCAAGCGGCGCACCCCAGGGAAAGACCAGCACCCCGGCACCAGGAGGATGCCTTGGGCTGCAGGAGAGAGAAAACCAGCTCAAACTGGCTTAAACACGGAAAGAGGTTTACCGGCCCTCGCGCAGGGCCACGCGCGGCTCGACGACGCGGCCAGGGGCGCGTCCCTCTCGCTGGCTCTGCGCGTCTTCTCGTTGTCAGCGCTGACCCCGGAAGAGCTGGGCTGTGCCCCAGGTGCGTCCGGTGCCTCGCGGTCACAGGTAAAGGAGAGGCCTCGGCTCAGGGCTCCTGCGCCCCGGAGCCCCCGGGGGAGGGAAGGCAAGCGGCCCCGCCCCGCGTGGCGGCCCTGACCGCCAGGGAGGCGCCGGGCGCGCCCCTCCAAATCCAGGGGTGCCGTGCGCGAGGCGTGGCGAAACTTGGCCTCCACGTCGCGGACGGGCGTGGAACAGTCGCGAACTTGAGGTTCCTTCCAAGGTCAGGGTTTCAGGGCACGGCGAAAGCAGCAGAGGCCAGGGGACGCTGGGGGCCGGAGCCAAGCAGGGGCCGCCCGCAGGCCGTGGGACTGCGCTGAGGGGACAGTTTGCAGCCCTTACAGCGCAGACTGCCCCGGCGACAGAGCCACCGCCGCTCCCGAGACGCTGGGGGAACCGCGGGGAAGCGCCCCAGACCTGCCCCTCGCCCGCGTTGCCAGCCGTCCCGTGTCATCCTCCAGCAAGTCGCCCATGGCTCCTGCCCGTGAACTCTGCGCGCTGGGGGTGGGGGTGCGGGGGAGCCCCCCGCGGCACTCAGCGCCACGGCCGGCCGCGCCTGCGACCCAGACTGGCTTGAGCCAGCTCTCCTCCGCCCTGGCGCAGTTGCGGGGTCCTCACCAAGACCCTGAGCCACAACCTCCCCGTGTCGCCGTCTTCTCCTCCAGTCATTGGCTTTGAAGACCTGAGACCTCGGAAGCACAGAGCACAGCTCCGATGGCAGGGGCTCGACCCTCCACACACCCCTCGCGGGCGCTGTCTCCGGTTTTCAGGCGCTCGGGCCCCCGCGCGCCCTGAGAGTGGGCTCAGCGCTGCTTTTTCTCTGCGTCCTTCACTGGATACGTTGTAGGTTTACAGAAGAGCGCGCGGAAGAGCCCCACGTGCCCGCCGCTTGGTGTGGCCTCTGCTGCGACGCAAGAGTGAGCGGCCCCAGTCCTGGCTGACACTAGGGCTCACCGTGGGGCAGTCCCCGGCTTATATGTATAAATATATGTTATTCTAGTGGCCTACGGCCGAGAATTTCCCCTCTTAACCGCATTCAGTTATGTAACTCAGTGCTACTATTATCTGCCCGATGTTCTGCTGCCATCACCACCGCCCATTACCAAAACTATTCCATCTCCCAAAACAGAAATTCTGTACCAATTCAACAGTGCTGACCCCCACCCGGCCCTTGGTAACCTCTGTTCTAATTTCTGACTCTGAATTTGCTTATTCTCATTATTTCATATCAGTGAGATTACGCAATATTTGCCCTTTTGTTTCTGGCTTATTTCACTCAGCAGGATGTCTTCAAGTTTCCATGTTGTCACGTGTGTCAGAACTTCATTCTTTTCCAATGCTCACTATTATTCCATTGTATGTATAGACCACATTTCATTTGTCCACTTATCGGTTGATGGATACTTGGCTTCCATCTTTGGCAAGTGTGAATAATGCTGCTGTCGGCACTGGTATGCAGGTATCTGTTCGAGTCCCTGCTTTCAATTCTTTTGGGAATATACCTAGAAGTAGGATTGTCAAGCCACATGGTAATTCTATACTTAGCTTTTTAGGAACTGCCAAACCATCTTCCACAGTGGAAGAACCATTTTATATTCCCACCAGCAAAAAATGAGCATTCCTATTTCTATCTTTCCAACACTTATTTTCCATTCTTTTTAATAGCATTCTAGTGGGTGTGAAATGGTATCTCATTTTAACTTTGATTTGCATTTCCCTAATAGCTAGTGATGTTGAGCATCTCTGCATGTGTTTTTCAGCCATTTGTATATCTTCCTTGTCCAAATGTCTATTCATTCTTTTGCTCATCTTTAATTGGTTGTCTTTTTGTTGTTGAGTTGTAGGATTTCTTTATATATTTTGGATATCAAACCCTTATCAGATATATGGCTTCCAAATATTTTCTCCCATTCTGTAGATTGTCTTTTTTCTTTTATGATGATTTCTAATTTTTCTTTTGTTGCTTGTGCTTTGGGTGTAAAGTCTAAGAAATCATTGCCTAACACAGGGTCCTGAAGATGCTTCCTTACATTTTCTTCTAGGAGTTTTATAGTGCTGGTTCTCATATTTAAGTCTTTTATCCATTCTGAGTTAAGTTTTTATACGGTGTGAGGTAGGAGTCCACCTTCATTCTTTTCCATATAGCAGCCTCATGTATCTCAGATTTGGAAATGCACCTGGCTTTCTCTGTGTCTGGCCGCCATATTAACTCTACTCCCCTTTGCTTTAACTCTCCCCACCGCTGTAATGACAGCTTCCTATTGGAAAGGCTGTGTGACCTCAGATTGTTTCCCAAATCTCTGTAGTGCTTCAGTCTTCTCATCTGTCAGGCGCAACTTCCTCACTGAGTTATTGTAAGGATCAAATGAGTTAAGGCAAAGTGATTACTGAAGTGTGCTACGACTGATACTGCATCACCCTAATTACTGTCTGATTTCCCTCTGGCCAGCCCCATCTGAAAGTTATATGACACAGGAAATTTAAATCAGACCTATTCTATAATCACATATTTCATTCCAAATTATAAAAGCAATTAAAGCAAAGACTAGAACATGGAAAATGAAGATGAGTTGGGCGTCACGAGTAGGTAGTTTTATAATGTAATGATTGTATAACATAGGAAAAGTCCATCCAAAACATTCGTATTACGTGGATTTAAAACTTTGAAATGCATTTAATATACATGTTTTGCAATAGTCATAAAGGAATAAAAATCTTCCCTCCAGCATCTACCTTAGGTATAGTTCCAGCTATCACATAACAAACGACCCTAAAACTTGGTTGCTGAAACAAGCCTTTTATTCTGCTGAGTTTGGGGGACTGGAGCTTCGGGAAGGGCTCTGCACGGCTGCTCCTGCCGGGGTGTCTGTCAGCTCAGCTGCAGCCGGCAAGGTGGTGCTGGCAGCCGGCCAAGCGCTCAGCCAGGGCTGTGGGCCTAGGGCGCGCCGAGGCTCTCCACGGCGTGGCAGGACCTGGAGGCAGGAAGCGGAGCTGCCAGTCCCCTGTGTCCTCTGCCAGGTGCTGCGGACGAAGCAGTCACAGAGCCCACCAGACGTGCAGCGAGGGAAGCTGGCGCTCACCTGCGCAGGAGCGCTGGGGCGGTCACGGCCCTCTGCCCATCTTGAGCCAGCTCGTGGCCCTCGTTCCCTTCGAACTCCTGCCCCTGCCCACCTCTCACGCCTGCACACTCACCTCCAGGTTCACAAGTTCCACTACGTTCCAATGACGTGTGTCAATCAAGTACTTTGTAATCTGGCAGTTGGGTAAGAACCAACTATTTTGGTTATTTGCCGTTACTTAATATCTGACACTCCATTTCCTCAGCTAAAAAGAAGGGTGCCTCATAGGATTAAGAAATAATGCATTTGGCCAAAAATTTAAAGTCTGACAATACTAAGTGTTGGAAAAAGAAAAGAAATGAAGCTCTTATAAACTACTGATAAGAGTATAAACTGGTTCAATGATAGAGACCAATCTGGTAGTACCTGAAAAGAGTAAAGATTAACACGTATTACAACTCAGCGATTCTACCTCTGGATATAGACTCCAGAACAGCTCTTGCGCAAGTGCCCAAGAAACCTAGATGAGAACGCTAACGAAGCACTGCCTGTCCCCGCGAAATACTGGAAACTACCTAAGCGCTGACCGAGAGAAGCTGGCAAGATCACGAGCAACTACAGCTTCACATCTTACACACAACTACAATGCTAAGCAAACAGACCATTTAATACAGCTTAAAAACACAAAAAACAATGTCATATATTGTTTAGGGGTATAACATGTCGTAAAAACAAAAAGAAATACAAAGAGTTAAACCTCAAATTCAGTCCGTAGTTAGAAGACTGGGACCCAGAGGAAAACAATCTGGGCCCTGGAATCTTCTGCTGGGAGTCAGGCACAGGGTGTCCAATACTTTATTCTCCACACATCTTCTACATCTGAAATACTTCCTGACGTTTCAGTTTCACAGGCCGACTTTATTACATACGTAGCCCAATGCTAGGATGTGGCTGAGATTCACCAGAGTTGCAACCACTGTCAGCTTTACTCAGAGTCCACCCCTTGCTCCTTCACTCTACCCCTCAGATGGAAAACTGCTTCATTTTTACAGAAGTTCATGGGTCTGGAGAGTAGTGAGAAGCCTTCAGAATGCAGTGGCCTGGATCTCCTCTGGCTGAGCGAGATTGGATTTTAAGAAAACTTAACCTTGTCTTTTGAAGGGTGGGAAGTTAGTGCAAACTCGTTTTTGGAAAAGCTCACTTGCAAGCAAGAAACGCCCCACGGCCTGGTTCCGTTCCTTCATCCTCATGGAGAAAAATGGAGCTCCAGTGCAGCCTGGGCACGACGTGCCCTCCAGGCTGCAGGCTGGTGCCATGAGAGCCCAGGCCACCCCGCAAGGAAATCCCGTGCTCTGGCCGGGGCCCAGGTGAGTCAAGGTCAAACGACGACCTTCATCTCGGGCCATCTTTCCCCATCGTCCCACATTAAAACAAATTAATTCCGTCTTGCTGCTCACATTTTCACAATTCGATCAGGGATCTGATGGCAGCACTGAAGCTGCCCAGGCCTGGCACTGCGCGGAGCTGCCGGCTGCCAACGCCTCGTCCGTTCACCCTCTGACCCTCTGACTTTTAGCCGAGTGGGTGACCGAGGAGGAAAGGTGCTTCTTAGCAAACTGAATGTATAAGGAATGGAAAAATACAAAGTCGTCATTTTACAGCCACTGCAGCGAAAACTGATCCAGGCAATATTCGCCGGGGGCTACTAGACCATTGGGTGAATGCCTGCTGGGACACAGGACGTTCACACAATCTGAGTATCGCCCCCACAGAGGTATTTGAAAGAGGAGATCTGGCACACACCGCCTGTGCTGGAGGCTGAGCTGTCAAACCAGACCTCTGCGTTTCACGGGGATGCCTGTGCCAAGAGGGGCTCCTTTGGGAGCCCCTGAAGACAGGAGCCTGCCTGCCTCCTGCTCCCGCAAGGGTGCTGGGCAGCACTTCTCCACTCTGGCAGCAGCAGGTTCTTCCCAGATAGTGGTTGAATCCCGTACACAGTTCTCCAGCTCTCCACTGGCTTCCTCGTCCTAGAGTCACCAGCCACCAGCACTCTCACCTTGGGGGCTCAGGTCCCAGACCACCAGTGCCAGCCAAGCAGTGGCCCTCCCTTCACAGGAGCCCTTCTCCAGCGCGGAGGTCCGACAATCCCACACACTCGCCTCTGTAGCTGCGACCTCATACATTCTTTCAGCCTCCTAGTTAGCACTCCACATCTAGTCAACAACCCTCTTTTATTGCATTCTGTTAAAGTAACATGCAATTTCTGTCTCCTTCCTGGATCCTGAGCAGAAACTGGTACCAGGAGTGGGGTTTGTATGTCTCTTTTACAAGGCTTTACATGACCACTTCCTGCTCGGTGGGACGTGCATCACCAATGATGGGAACTGACATCTTGGGGTCTTGAAGAGGCTACCGCATGTTGGGGGGGGCACCATGCCAAGCCTCAGGGGAGAAATAAACCTTCTCCTCGAAGCCACTGTTCCTGGGGCTTTCTGCCACTCACAGTCCAGCCTAATCCTTACTCATTTGCAGTTTTACACAATTTTCTTCAAAGGCAATACACAAAAGTAAACCATGCACTTCAGATTTTAAAAATAAAGTTACCATTTAGAAGTGCTCGTTACACTGGTTAGGGAAATGTGACTACGGAACCAATGCAAAAAAAAGTCACAAGATCACTTAGTAAACACCTTTCGTGAAGGGCTTCTTAAGACACACCGGCACTGCACATGTCGTCTAATCCTCCTGAAATCCTGGCATAAGAACCGCTGTTACCACCAACCTTTAGACAAGGTACCCGAGGCTCAGGGGGATTAAATACCATCCAGGTCACACAGCTAGCGAGGGGTGGAACTGGAATTAGAGCACACGTCGGTCTTGGCCTCAAGGCTTACCTCCACTGGAAACTGAATCCCAAGCCTCTCTCCAGGCTGCCCAGTGATTCCACGAGGAACACAACAGAAGGGAAGCCAAAGGCTCCAAGCAGAAGTGCCGCACCAAACCAACACTCCCCAGGTGCGCTGGCGGGGCCAGCCGCATTCAGGCTGGTGGGGGGCTCGCGATAAGCCAAGGCTTTCAGCCAACGGCCTGAGCTAAAGGAACACCACCTGCCTTCCGAACCAGTGAGGTCTGCACGAAGCCTGTAGAACACTCTCCAAGAACCGGCAACCACGGCTGACGACCAGAACCTGGACCCCTGGTCTTTAAACTGAAATTAAGTTTAATAAAGGCGCCCAGAAAAAGCGGCACCGGTTCATGTGGCTCAAGTTAGATCTCGACTGGCCCTTGCACACAGCGCAGGCTCCCCAGGACTTCCAAGGCCCATTATCTTTACTGCTAAACTAAAAAGGACTAGTTCACTTCAGGAAGCAAACTGGTACTCAGCTGCCAACTATTATTTTCAAAACAGGGCACAGTCAGAAACTGCTTTGTTGAAAACTATATTTTTCTGATTAGCACAGTCAGAAACTGCTGAGGCAATCAGCCCCAGCCTTGCCTGATTCTAGAACTGGAATGGTTAAGTCGCAGTTGTTCCTGAGCACCTGCTGGGTGGGGGCCTCTTGCTGCAAGTTCAGGAGGCCTCAGAAAAACAGCCTCTCGCTCCCTCTAATGAGGAACATGCTGCACTGTCTGCGGCGTGCTCAGAAGAGATGGAGCAATCTGCATTCATCTCCAAATGTAACAAAATGGGTTTGCACAAGAGCCTAGTCGTGAGAACGGAAGTGCTACCGCCCATGGCCAGCTCTAGTGTTTACCTTCAGCATATAGTTTTCAATTCTATTAATAAAGCCTCAAAAATCTCCATCAGTCACAAAAAGGTTGGTTTGAGCATCTCAATAATCTCCAGCCAGCTGCCCTTCACACACCTTGTTATGTCTCAGGTGAAACAACGGAAGGCTCAAGAATCCATGTCTCTCGGGTAGACGCCGATATAAAGGCAAGGAGCTGTGTTGGAGAAATGCCTTCCTCACCATGGGACAAGTCCAGTTTTCCTAACCAATAACATCTGGAGCACTGAATAGGATTTGGGGTGAGCCAAGAGAAAACCACTGGCAATTAAGTTTGGCAGATACCTTGCACACAAACCTCAGAGTGGAGAAAGGGCTTTGGCAGACCAGCTGCCTGGAGAGCCTGCAGGGAATGCACAGCCCAGGCTTTATCGAGCAAGAGCCAAAACTCGAAAACTTTGGTCTTCAGGTGGCTTTGCACTGCCAGAAGGTCAGAGGAGCTGGATGACGGGCACAGTCGAGCTCAATGTACCCTTCTATTTTCATGTCTGAAATTTTCCACAATCGAAGAAAAGAGAACAATTCCTTTTCTTTCCCGCCTATCCAGAAATAACCAGCTTGCAAAGCCAACGGCAACTTAAAAAGACGCCACTTGCTCAGCTGTGTAGCCAGTAAGTTAACCAGGTGATTCAGCATTGGCAGAGCCCAGAGACACCAGGGAGACTTTACCAAGGAAGAAACAGCTTCACCGCACGCCCGTGCACGCAGCTGCCTCGGCAAAGCGCGACGACGTGCCAGGGATGGCAGGGGTTTGGGAAACGGGGTCATTGTCCAAAAGACTTTCAGTTTAAACATTCCAATTTTTCACTTTTTAAAAAAATATCAAGTAGTCAAGAATTTCTAGGTAGAGATATTGAAACATTGGCCTTCACCCCCCTGAAAACTCCACCCAGATGGCAGTAAGGGGCAGTAAGCAGGTGAGGGGAGACAGCCACAAAATTCTGGAAACTAGACAGCAGACAGAAACAGGCTGGGCGGAAACAAGAAGGCTCTAGAATGGGGCCCAGATTCCTCTAGAAAAGGCAGTGAAGGCGAGCTAAAACCAGAAAAGCGGAAAGTCTAAGAAGCAATTACGGCAGTTGGAGTATTAGGTGATATTAAAGAATTACAATTAGTTTTATTAGACTTGCTACTAGTATTTTAGTAACATAAAACAAAACAAAACCTTATCTTTTAGATATATCCTCAGGCATTTTACAGGTGAGAGGCGATGTCCAGGATTTGCTTTAAAACACTCCAGTAACGTTTTAAAGTTGCAAAGGGGGAAGTGGACGAAAGAACGGCAGCGTGCTTGCCCTTGGAGGCGGGCGACGCAGTCGAGCTCAACGTACCCCCTTCTATTTCCACGTTTGAAGTTTCCCACAATTGAAAAAAAAAGGCAGCAGCAGGTGAGCCCCCAGAGCCTTTCCGCCATTTTGCAGAGCCAGGCAGCTGCGTCCACGCGCGGGCCGCGCAGCCGTCTCACGAAGGTCACAGCGCAGGTCCACGCCCCGGGGAACGGCAGCTGGGCCAGGCAGAACGACCGTGAGCAATGGGGAAATTACGGTCGTCTGTGAACTTCAGGAGGTTTGCTCACTACATTAAAGACTGTCGGCTCTAAATGCAGAGGGAAATGAACGTAGCAAAACAAGTGATTTATTCAGTGCTGTCATTTAAAACGTTTACTATCGGGATTAAACCATTTGGGGATCAGCTTCCAACACTTCACCCTTCCACGCTGTGGACGAGCGAGACGTCCGTCAGCGTGGGGTTCGCTGTGGCGTCTCGGCCTCGTGTACGCTGTGAGGTCTCGTGGCCGAGTTCCTCTGGCCCCTCCCCAGCACCCCAAAGCCAGCAGCTCCTGCACCTCCACTCACGCCCAGCTGGAATTCTGCGTGCAGAGCTCCTGCCGCGCCACGCACCGCCACCCTGCACGATGCCCCGCGCTGTCGGCTGCGTCCTTTGGTCATCCTCCAACCTCGGCTAAAGAAATCGCAAGGTCTCCGGGGGTAGCGTCAGCAGTCTGTGCAAAGGCCCAGGAGGCTTTAGGCGGCTGAAGTAAGCCCGCTGTGCGCTGGCTGGACTAACGGACTCTCACACGCCGTCTCAATGCGCAAGACGCCGCGCGTTCGGGGGCGTCGACGGCGGCAGCACCGGCGTCGGCCGGCAGAGCAGGCGGTGCGGCCGCCGAGCAGCAGGCGCCGCGAGCGGCAGACGCAGCCGTGCAGCACGCGGCCCTCGCCTGTGTGAGCTGCAGAGCAAGCGCCAGACTCTGGGCTTTCTGCCGGGACTCCGTGACGAGGCCATGGAAGCGGATCAGAATCACACCGCTGGGGGCTGGCGTCATTTAACCAAACGGCGGCGGCGGAAACCCACGCCCCCTGGAGCCACACGGAGCCACCAGGCCTCTTAGCCCAGAGCCCCGGGGCTGGGGGCTTGGCTTCTACCCTCCTGACGTCCTCGTGGGCGCTCACGGGGGGCCAGCAGGTCACCCCAGACCGGGAGCCCTGGGGGGCTCGGCTGCGCAACGGGGGTGCTTATGGTGGGCCCAGCCTCGCCTGACAACCAAAAGCATCTCCAGGCGTTGTTGCCTAGCCTCGGGGGCACATCTCCCCACACCCGTGGCCTGTAAGTGCCACCCACACGCTTGAGCCCCCCGCCACCTTGGGGCTGAGCGCCCACGGCATGAGGCAGCTAAAGAAAACCTTTGCTGTGAGAGACCAAAACAGAAAAGTCAAACTGAATGGGAAAAAAGAAAAATTTTAATAAACTGAAAGATTAACATCCTCCAAGAGCGCTAGGGCATCCACAAGACAGGGCACTTTTTTTTTTTTTTTTCAGTTCTTGGGAATTAAAAATGAGGAGAAATTAAAAACTTAGAAGGATTAGACAATAGAGTTGAGGCCATCTCCCCAAAATAGGCAAGTAAAAGAAACAGAAAAATGCAAAGAACACCAGGAAATTAGTGGCCTAGTCCAGTAGCTCAGAAAGAACCTGAGAAAGGAAAACAGGTGGGAGGATATGGAAGTAATTCAGGAAGAGCCCCTAGAACCAAAGGATGTGAGTTGCTTTATCCACTGGGAGACGAACCAACTCTTCACTGTCGAGTCTCCAGCACTGAGGGCGCAATGTCCCAACAAGCTTCCAGAGAGCGACAGCAGAAGGACTGGGAGGTTCCAGCCAGCAAAGCAGTCCCTTCAACATTCTGAAGGGAAATTCTTCCCAGCCTAGAAATCTATACTCAAATTATCAATTAAATGTGAAGGTAGAGAAAAGACATTTTCAGATGTGCAAGGTCTCGGCCCCAAGCAAGATGGCAGAGTAAGAAGCGTCAAGGCCCCATCCGAGAGCTGGCATAGGAACCTCTCACAAAGCGCCAGAAAGCTGTCCAGGGCACACGCCCAATCGAGGAAAGCCGCAGGAGCCCAAAGGACCAGGGAGGCCTCTCCCCTTCGGCCTGGGCTGCTCTGGATTCACACAGGCCAATCTGCAAAGACTGCAAGAGGCGTTTTTTTTTTGCTTTTTTTTTTAGCCTTTTTCCCTTGATTAGCTCCTGGAATTCAAGGAAAGCTGCCCTAACACTATTTGGATACAAGCTTAAGGAGCAAGTTTGAATTCCAACAATAACATTAAATTATGCTCAAGGAGCTCAAGGAAAACATGGACAAAGAACAAAAGGAAGGGAGGAAAATGACAGATGAACAGAGTATCAATAAAGAGATGGAAATAATGAAAAGGAACCAAGCAGAACTGAAGACCATAGTAACAAATTAACAATTCCCTAGGAGGGCTCAACAGCAGATTGGAGCTGGCAGAAGAAAGAATCAGTGGACCTGAAGACAAAACAACTGAAATTATCCAGTCTGAGAAGCAGGAAGAAGAATGAAGAAAAGTGAGCAGAGCCTGAGAAACTTGTGGGACACCAACAAGCATATCAAAATACTCACTGTGGGAGCCCCAGAGGGAGAAGGAAGAAAGGGGAAGAGAAAGCACTTTAAAGATCACATGCTGATTTCTCCCTGGAAACCATGAAGGCAAGAAGACATGGGGTGGCACATTTAAAATGCTGACAGCCACACATTGCCACCTAAGAGCTCCCTATCTGGCAAAGCTGCCTTTCAGAAATGAGGGAGAGACTAAGGCATTCCCAGATGAGCCAAAGCTGAGGGTGTTTGTCACCACGAGACTGGCCCGCAGGAGATGCTGAAGGGAGCTCTGCAGGCTGAGCAAAGGACACTAGACGACAGGTCGAAGCCGTCAGAAGAAATAAAGGGGTCTAGTGAGGTGGTGACGGGGTAACTGGGAACCCAGTGCTGTGGCATTTTTGGTTTGTAACTCCACTTTTTACCTCCTACAGGATCTAAAAGGCAATTGCATAAATCGTGATGAAAAATCAGTAGTTTGGTACTCACAATGGAAAAGCATGTAGTTTGCAACAGCTACGTCAAGGGGGGCTGGAGGGGCCCAGGAGCACGTGCGAATGCTGCTCGTTTCATCGGCATCACAGCCAATGGACTGTTAGATTTAAGATGTTAAACTTAAGGCCGATGGTAACCACAAAGAAAATACCGGAGAACAAGCTCAGAGAGATGGGGATTCACAGCACAGGCTGTGGGGACAGGGGCAATGGGGAGAGTGCACGGTGCGTGCAGGGCTCCTGTTTGGGCGAAGAGAAAGTCCTAGTGTTGGGGGGGCGATGCTCCCCCAATGCCGTGAACGCGATCGATCCCAGTGACTGGTGGCGTGGGCGGGCTTAGGGTGCGGAGATTTTTGTTGCATGTGTTTCCACAACTCTGGAGAACTAAAGAGATAATGGTAGTTAGATGTTACGCGTGATACTGGATGGGACCTAAGAATCGAGAAAAGGCTCAAAGGGAAATTATTGTGATTAGGAAAAAATTGGGGGGACGGATGTGGCTCTAAAGGTTGTCCGTCTTGTCTCCCATATGGAGGGACCTGGGTTCGATCCCCGGGACCTCCCGGTAAAATTTAAAAAAAGAAAAATAGAGCAGGTGCGTGGGCCACCAGGCCCCGTGAGCCACGCAGCAAGATGCCGACGTAACAGGAGAGTGACACGAGGGAGAGCCAAGACGAGACAAAGAACTAGGAACTGAGGTGGCGCAGGCAGTAGGACGCCTCTCTCCCACAGCAGAGGTTCCGAAGATCGAATCCCAGTCAAGACAGGAGGATGAGAAGAGAGGGCAGGAAATGGACAGAGTTGTCCAGCGAATGGACACAGAAACAGCAAAAATGGGGGAGGGGGGGATGGATAAAAGTAAATAAATAAATCCTTTTAAAAATATTGGAACTTAAGCTTTTTACTAATATTAAATTTCTTGAACTTGATGTATATGAAGTATGTGTTCAAGGAGTAGGTATGCCACCTGCTCTCAAATGTTCAAAAGGAGAGAAGGGGAGGGAGCAGGGGAGGGAAAGAAAAAAACAGTAAATGTGGCAGAACGTGAAAACCGATGGCTCTGGGTGTCTGGGGCTGGGGCCAAGCTGCAGCTCTCTGTACAGGGTCTGTGTTATTTTCACAACTGTTCTGTAAACTTGAAAGTGTTTCAAAATAAGTGAAAAAATTAAACTCATCAAAATGAAGAACCACTTACATAGCGAAGGCGGGAGGTCAGGAAGGGTTTGTATGTAGAAGTCGACGACTAGAACGAAAGCCACGTTCCACTACGGTGAGTCAGGAGCTAACGCCAAACACGGAAGGGCCAAGCAGTGGCGTGAGCACAGCACTAGCTGCAGAGACTCGACGCCACCGCCTCTGCCACAGGGAGAACGGCGGCAGGGACAGCGGTTTTCATAACGAGCTGCGTTGAGCCACCTAGACTCTTCAATGTTCACAGTTACACTTAAACATCGATTAGACAATTTTTCATTATTAAAAGCAACATCTATGCCAAAGAAAAACAGGCCAGGGAAAGACGGCAAAATAATACAAAAGTCAAAGAAACAAAAACCAAAGCCAGGCCAGGGCGCTCGCCGGCACGCGCCTCGGCTCCGGCCCTCGTGCGCCCGCTTTGGTCTCCTTAGTCTCTGCGGCCCCTCCTGAGGGGAGGCACCAGCCCCCTCCACCCAGGCTCTGAGAGGGAGGCCAGCCCCCCACAGGTGCCGCCTCGAGCTTCCAGGTCTGCCGTCGCCCAGAGGCCGTGCTGGGCTCAGCCGCAGCCGCTGAAAGGCTGTGAGTAAACGCACATCCGCAGAGCAGGAGCCGCCAACCGGGTCTGCAGAGAAAGGCCCCCTCGGGCACTGCCCTGACCGAGGGCAAAAAGGTGGGCCAAGATGAAGGAGCCTAATGCCAAGAATTCTGAGATGACGCTAAGCCACCCGCACACCCCCCCACGCAAAATGACACTCAGTTTAGCACTCTTTGTAATACCAAAAGCTAGCAATCTAAATAAGGAAGGTTCTGGCTAAATAAAATAGTCCAAACAAAACGGTGGCTGTTAAAACGAGCACATCTATGTCCGCACGAACGCGTCTACGCTGCGCTCCATTTGATGGGAAAACGCCAGCCTGCTTCCGCTTACAGAGGAATTCCACGTACAGGCTTGTACGCAGGAGTTTCTAGGACAGGGGCAGGAGCCTCGACAGCTCTGGTTTGGACCAAAGCTCATACGCAACAGACAAAATAAGAAAAACCATAAAAACACATTTTCTATAAACTGTAGGCTTTTTTATTCAGTTAAGAGGTAGACAGATGAACATGGAAGGCTGTTCCATTTAATTCCCCAAATTCATATTCCACTTTTCATCCATCCCACACTGCTAGAAATCTGAAAAGAAAGAACCAAGGTTGCCAGAAGGCTTCCCCCCACTTCTTAGCAATAACAGTCGACTCGCTTACAAAGAAGGCGCTGCTGACTTAGCTTTTCAGTGTCCAAAGGCCCTTGTCCTCTACGAAGCTCCCACATGCCGAGAGAACCTGCCACGACTCTGAGTGGGGCAGAGACGACGACGGCTTCTGTGAGATACTACGAGCGACGCTTCACTTAGATTTGTGTGTGTGTGAAATCCCTGCACACGTTAGGGCAGAAGCTGGTGAAACCAACAGAGGAGGGCCCGTTAGGTCGGATGGCTCCGCATGGTTGTCGTCTTTGAAGATAACTTGTGATTTTATTTTCTTAGCCATTACAACATAACGGATTTGAAGCCTGACAGAAAAAGGAGAGAAATATGTACAGAATTCACAGCCCAGAATAGGAACCCAGCAGGTATCAGGAAGCCTGGCTATTTTAACAGCTAATTTTGAGACAAGGTGTGTTTAGCACAAAAGCAAAGCTAGCACAAGGAATGCTTCCCTCCCACAGCCCCCAGCTTTTTAGGACTCGGCAGCCATTCTTCAGGGAGCAGGAATCCGTGAGGTGGTCTCCAACAAGGACACAGATTCTAATCCCGGGCAGCGTCAGGCTCTGAGGACAACATATTTGAAGACGGCCATGATGGCGGCACTGATGACTGCAGAAATGGGGACGGTGACAAACCAGGCCATGAAGATGTTGCGGAAGAGCCGCCAGTCCACAGCCTTCTTGGATCGGAGCCAGCCAACGGACACAACAGAGCCCACCTACGGAGAGAAGCCGGTCAAGATACGAGTGCAAGGGCCTGGCGTCCTGGCCGCAGCACGTCAGCTTACAGAAAAGAAGCCCCAGGCCACTGGGCCAGACTGACCCCACAAAAGCTGGTCTAAAACAGGTTAAAAAGCAGATCATTGTGGAAAAATAAAGGCAGCATAATAATCTAATCATTAAATTTGTGCTAATTGGGGAAAAATTAGATATAAGAACATTTCCTTTTTCTGAGCTACTGAAATTTTCTAACGACCATATGCTGACTTAATATAAATTAGATTAAAATATATAAAATTATTTTAAGTTTTAGGTTTTCCAAGGATCGTTCCAGAGGGATGATACTAACCCTCACTGCTGACCACACCTGAATGCCCCCAAGGAAATCGGCTTCCTCCTCCTCCCATGTTACCTGGCCGTCAGCCCGAGAGCTCTGCATTTATGCCTTCACTTGATTCAGGGCCCTTCCGAGACTGAAAACCCAAGACTTCAACCACCACAACCCACGCTGTTCGCACAAACCCAGCCTACACCAACAGCTTCCTGGAAAGGAGGGCTACGGGCGCTAGGCAGGGCTCCAATGAGCCAGGGTTAGGAGCAGAGAAGTCACGGCACTACGGAACGGAAAAGGCCTTCTGCACCATTTGGGGCGAGAACCCACTGACTGCATAACGAACAGACACACGAGATTCCTGTGGTCACGTCCTTGGGACTGGCACTGCAAATCGCAGTGTCACAGAAGCCGACGCCCACGCGCCACCAGAACCAATCCAAGGCGCGTGCCCACTCTCACTCACCTTGCAGTGGGTCGTGCTGATGGGAAGGCCGACGTTTGACGCGATCACCACAGTGAGGGCAGATGCCAGCTCGATGCTGAAGCCACTGCGGACACAAGGGTCACTTGTCAGCTCGGCCGCTCTTTCTGACACGCCAACCCTACCCTCTGCTCTCCGCAGTGACAAGCCCCGAAGCCACTCTAACGTTTAAGTTCGGCCTTCAGCTCTTCTGGAAATGCACTGCTCAACCTGCTGCACTTTCAGTCTTAGCTGCTCACGAATTGTTCTGAGAAGGCAACTGGTTAACGGACAGGCCACCGAGGCTGAAGAGCTCGAGGTGTGAATGAAATCATGCCCAAGGGCCACAGGGTAGGTAAACTGCTCACATGACCTGGACAACACCAGGAGCGGGCACAGATGCACACCTGAGACGTGCTCAGCAGCTCACCTGGAGGGTGTGATCGGCGTCAAGTCTTTGCCCATGGTCTGGATGACTCTCCTTCCCCAAACCCAGAGCCCGGTGCAGATGCCCACGCCGCCGTACAGGAGCAGCCATATCGGGGTTGCGACTTTTGAAGAGTTGTCTCCCGTCTCATAAACCAGGTACAAAGCGACCAAAGGGCCGATGGCGTTGCTGGGGAAAGACAGGACAGAGACAGCTTCGCAGGCAGAACGCAGCGGCCACGATCCCGTCGGCATCGTCTAAGCGATTTGCCAGGTTATCTAAAGCACAGTTTTTTCCAAAGGAAATACCTGGAACCCAACACCCACAGCACAAGGGCACAGGCTGCTCTGCCGGAGGGGGGAGGGCAGGCCACGTGTTTGAACCCAGCTCCCCACCTCAGGGGCCTCCAACGAGCAGTTTACAAGCCACAGGACGAGGGCGAACAACCCTACAGAACCACCCTGCAGGGCAGTGCTTGAGTTTTCCTTGTACATCCCACTATTTAAAAAAACGAAGCAAAAAACAAAAAAGCCCGGGCCCCATTCCACAGACAACTTCTGTGAAAAAAACTACGTTAAGAAAAATCTCTGGGGAAGCGGCTGTGGCTCAATCAGTGGGGCTCCCGTTTACCATATGGGAGGCCCCGGGTTCGGTTCCCGGGGCCTCCTGGTGAAGGCAAGCCCGCCCACATGGCGTGGTTAGCTGACCCAGCGAGCACAAGCAGCAAGGGGGGAGAAATGAATAAATAAAATAAAATCTTTAAAAAAAGAAAAACCTCTGTAGTCCCCGAAAAGAATAAAAACGTACTGCCCGATTCTGAGGTCGGCAGCCCAGCTGGCAGCCCCGGCCCCACGGGCCCCGCACGGCAAAGGACCCACCTGACGTCGTTGCCGCCGTGCGCGAACGACCCGAAGCAGGCCGTGAGGATCTGCAGAAACTGAAAGAGCAGCGAGACCTCCGGCCGGTCCTGGTCGCCCCAGTCCTCCAGGGAGCCGCCACTGCCTCGCCGGCCGCCTGGACCCAGCTCCGCCCGGGCGCCGGCGGCCGCCTCGGAGGCGGGGCGGGCGTCGGCCACCGCGTTGCAGTAGCTGGTGTAGCTGTCCATGCGCAGCCGCTTCCGCGCGTCGGCGCCGGGCCACGCCAGCTTCTCCGTCTCCTCGGCGCTCTGCTCGCCCTCTCTGGCTCGCAGCGAGCCCAGGGGCATGCCGCAGATGGCCATGGTGTACGACGTGTAGCTGTTGTTGCGCCTCAGGGGCTTGGCCGCCGAGTCCCCCATGCAGTCCCCCACCTTGGCGAGGTGCAGCTTGTGCAGCAGCTCCTTGTACAGGCCCGAGTCCTTGTGCACCGTGTGGTACTGGTAGTGGCCGCTGGAGCTCATCTGGTGGCTGACCGCTTGACCGAACTGGACGAGGCTCCCGTTGGGCAGCTGCACCGCACCTGCCACGCCCAGAGACGCACGTCACCCAGAGAGCGCAGCACGGAGCACGCCTCGCAGCCTGGCGCCACAGCAGAGCTGGGCCCCCGGTGCCGACTCACCGCTCAGCGCCGAGTCGAGGCTGGCCTCCTCCTTCAGCTCCACGCTGGGGAGCCTCTCCCGCTCCGGAGCTTCCTCCACGTCTCCGAGCTTGAACGAGACGGTCCGCTCCTCCACCACGGCCCGGAGAGGTGCTGGCGCAGGCCCCACCTCAGAACCGGGGCTCCTGGTTTCGCCGTCGCTAAGAGACAACTTCGTTTCTTCCAGGTCTTCTTTCAAGCCACTCTTCTTCTCCATCAAGGGACTTTCAGAAGGACTAGGACTAGACTTTATTTCTCCTGGAAAAGAAGGTTTTTTAATGTTGGGTTTTGACCACACTAACTTGGTTCCTTTTTCTCTGATCCCAAAAAATCCATCTCAAAATAAGAAAATATGTAAACTACAGCTAAAATTAAGGAAAATTTTCCTGTGTGCTTTACTATTTGTCAGTAACTCATCTTCCACTTAGGAACGAATACCGTGTTATCAGGGGTGGGCAAACTTTTCTAAAAAAGGTCAGACAGGGAGGCGGCTGTGGCTCAATCAGTGGGGCTCCCGTTTACCATATGGGAGGCCCCGGGTTCGATTCCCGGGGCCTCCTGGTGAGGGCAGGCCCGCCCGCAGGGCGTGGTTGGCTGACCCAGCGAGCGCGGGCAGCAGGGGGGGGATAAATGAATAAATAAATAAAATCTTTAAAAAAAAAAAAAAAAAAGTCGGACAGTAGATAGCTTACGCTTTGCAGGACCTGCCCCTTAGTCTTGTTCTTTATTTTCACAACTCTCTACAAATATAAGCAAGCACATCATTCACTTCATGCCATCCTTTCCAAAAGTGGAAGGTGGCTCAGGCACAGGCTGGGCAAGCAGGTAACTGAAAAGCTAGACTGCATCTTGTTCATGTTCTTTCCAAAACAGATAATCCCCCCAATTTCAGCCCAAGCATTCAAGCAGAGACGCAGCCTGGAGATGACAACTTTAATTTCCACCTCTAAAGTACAGAAGAGTAAGTCTCTGAGATGCTGTATGGCTCTATATTCCACGACCAAGTGGGGAACTCGCCTACCAGCCGAGGCACAGAAAGCCTGTTTATGCAGATGCCAGAGCAGAGCTGCAGACTCGCCATCCGCATCGCGCCAACCTGCCCCACTTCTCTCGCACTGAAGGAGGAATGAGGTCAGGGAGGCCTGCAAGCCTTGTTGCCACTCCACGCCCATGCGGCCAGAGAGCACAGGCCTCCTGGGCCTGCCCTGCAGCGGTGCAGCCCCCGCCCCCGGCCCTCCAGCCTTGCAGCTGCAGTGGCGCGGCCCCCCCCCCGGCCCTCCAGCCCTGCTGCACTCTGGTCACTCTGCTTCAAATCACCAACTTTATATTTGCACAGATGAAAAGGGCAGAAAGATTATCTGAAGAGACCTCAGCTACTAAGGAAATAAATACAAGATTCAAATGAGAAAACTCATACCAACCAGTTTATTCAGTACTAAACCATACTACAGTATGTGTAGCAGTAGCCTAAACGATTCTTCCACATGCCACTTAAAAACGTTTACCTCTACATCTGTGCAATTCTGAGAATTAACCAAAAGTTTTGCTTGTCTGAATCTGAAGTTCCATACTGAAAACTCCAGAAGTAGTTGAGGCCAATGTTTTCTCCATGAAAATATTTTGTATCTACCTGTAGTATTTCATTAAGATACACACACTTCTCAATTAACGCAGACTACAACGTCTCTGTATTTATCTACCACTCACTGGCAAGTGATCCATGTGCATTTAAAAAACCAGTTAAGGCCCAGCACCTCTGCAGCCCAGGCCCAATATTTATAGTAGGTCTCAGGCAACTCAAGTAGAACAACTTGGACGACAAGCCCATTCACTCAAATTTTCCATTTAAATTTTTCTTACTTTGCGAAGTTATCCAAATAGTGGCATTTTACAGGTGGCCAAAGAGAAAGAAATAAGCACAACGTTTCCAGTTACATGTCCCTACCTCCAGCTTTACTTACGTTCGATTCTTCTCTTCATCCTGGGACAGACAAAGAGCCAGACGACAAGGGCGCAGAGCACTGCGCATCCCACCGAGATGAGGACGGTGCCCCACAGAGGCAGTCTGTCAAAGCCCAGCACTAGGAGATAAAACGGTGCGTCTTGAAAAGCCCAGGGCAGTGCCCGGAGCGTGTGCCAGCCGCCAGCCCCGCGCCGGCCGGCCGGAGGCCGCGCGGCTACCGTGCGGGCACTGCCACCCGGCGGCCCTGAGGCGGGGAGGAAAACCCCGCAGTTACCGCAGACCCCGCCACGCCGGCTGCCCGCCGCCACCTCCGCTCGCGTCTGCTTTAGGAAAGGAGTTCTGCTGCACCCCAGGGCCAGGGCTGTCTGACAGGGTGGCCTGGCCGACCCAGGCCTCATGTCCAGAGGCACCCACAGGCTTATTCTAACCGGAAAGAGGCTGCCCCGTAGTCACAGGCCTCTGGTGAAATCACTCTGGAAGCATGATCAAACTAAGACTCAGAAAACCCGGTGTCATCCATTGATAAAGCAGTTTAAAGAACTGTCTCGCAAAGGGAGAGTAACTGTAAGTTCGCTAGCAAGCTGGATCTTAAAAACAGACGTGCCTGCCACGCACCCGTGGCCAAGCCGCCAGCCTGCCCTGAGCAGAAGCCAAGCACGCCATCATCCTGGTCTAGTGCAGAACACCCTGCCGTGACCCGTACTTTACCCAGGAATGGCTTAGTTACTTGAGGAGGTTTCGTGTTACTTTGCTTATTAGAAATTAAATGTACTTATAAAGATGATTATAACTCTTTTCATCCTAATTTCTGCTTTCAACTGTGATCATGTAGATAGTTACACAAACTAAAATATACATGAAATTTAATCAATCACAGTTCAAATTTGTCTACATTCCTCAAGTCAAAGAGTAGGAAAGTTTTTCTTTTGATAAATGATCCACGAAAAACAACAAAATAGGAGAGTTCCAATTTTCAAAAATAATTGAAATTTAAGTTTCTAATTTCACTGAATCTTGAGGCTTGCTGCTACCATATAAATTTTAGCCTCATTGGAGACCCTTTTTAGCCTAGCATGAGGAATCCAATGTAAAACACAAT
>JAKSZT010000331.1:689782-709901 GCA_026826555.1 Tolypeutes matacus | reverse complement strand
CTGGACCCACAGCCCACCTTCCGCTGCAGTTTCCTGCCCTCCAGGCTCCTTCCCAGCCGGGCAGGGCCCCTCACTCATCAGATCCCCTCAGCACAGGGAAGCTGTCCGAGAAGAGGACCCTAGGGCTCAGGGGCCAGACTGTCTTGGGGGTGACTGCAGCCCAGGGCTGGCCCTCAGCTTCGCGGGTCCAGAAATTCAGGTGTTGGGGACTCAAAGATGCCCCGTGGCCTCCAGGCCTGAGCAGGGCCCGGTTTTGTCCTTTCCTGTGGTGCAGCCCACTGCTTCTGGCAGGATCCCCCGGCCCTTGACCTGCCTCCCTGCCACAAGCTGTAGTCTACGGGCCAGCGGCGGGAGCGTCCACTGGCCAAACAGGGCTCTGCCTTCTAGCGAGACTCCCAGGTGGCTCCCAGCAGGTTATAGTTTGAGAAGAGTGAAGATTCCTGCTATCTGGTGAGTTTTGGAAACTGTATGTTTTTTCTCAGCCCAATGCTGAAAAACCACCACTTTTCTCTGTCCTGAATCCTCTGTCCTCAGGCAAGCACACCTACCTCCTCAGCTAAGGGGCCATTTAGGGACAGGCTTTGTAAAATGGAAATAATGAGATAAAAGAAGTAAAGTGACTGCACTGGGGCTCCTAATGAATTGGGGTGCCTGGGTGCCTGCAGGTTTTCTAGGCATTCACAAGCTTTAAGGATGGAATGCTTCTGAAGTTAGTGGTTTCGTCCTTATGCACAGATTCTTACCAGTTTCACTTTTCAAAAAGGACTTTATAGGGAAGATGTGGCTCAACCAGTTGGGCACCTGCCTACCACATGGGAGGTCCCAGGTTTGGGTCGCGGTGCCTCCTAAAGAGAACGAGAAGCCACCTGCACCTGCCACAACGAGAGCTAGACACCCCATCCTGCAGCAAGAGCAGATGCCACAGCCCACGGGGAGCGGATGTGGCTCAGGCCGCTGGACAAATCACTCCCACGTGGGAGGTCCCGGTTTGGTTCCTGGTGCCTCCTGGAGAAGGCGAGCAAGCAATGAGCAGACAGGCGAGAGAACCATTGGCGGGGGGGGGGGGGCCGGGGGGGCGATAAATTAAAAAATAAAGTAAAATTAAATCTTTAAAAAAAAATAAAAGGACTTTATACTGGGGGCATCTTGCTATTACCCCCAAAATATATCCATTTCAGGGCTGTCAGCCAGTCAGCACCCAGCAACTGCCAGAGATCAAGCTTCTAAACTATGACCTGGGACAATGCTCGTCCTTTTAAGTGACGATGGTTTTCACATTAATTACTATTTATTGTATCATACATACGAATTGTTGACGGCATCCGCGGGGCTCTTACCCGTCGGGAAGCTCTTTCAAAGGCGTTTCGCTTCCTCCTCAGCCTGGGTGACCCTCTAGGGAGACGGGGCGAGTAGGAGAGCAGGCCCAGCACCCCGCACAAGGGGCCCTGGCAGGCATTTGATGGGTGAGCGAATGAAGGTTCTCTCCGTTTCCAGACTTAAACCAGGGGAGCGACTTTCGGGGGTAGAACTTTCAGGCCTGAGGAGAGCTGGGCTCTCAGGGCCTTGTGACTGCTTCTACCCCAAATAAATACCCCTTTTAAAAGGCAGCAGATCCTGGTGCTTGGCCTCAGCGCCCTTCGGCTGATATGCCTGCCAGTGAATGAGTGGAAACGCCTGTGCCAAGGCTCGGGGTGCTCTGAGGTCTCCAGAACACAGGTAGGGAGTGTGTCCTCCGCCACGCCAGCCCCCTCTTTATCACCTCTTCAGCTTTCTCCATCCCAACAAGGCCTTTTCTTTCCCTCCCCCTTCCAACCCCGTGCTTGTGGTTCCCGAGCAAACCTTTTCTCCAGGTCCAGTGCCCCTCCCCATTCAGGCCAAGCGCCCTCCTCACCCCACCCATGGCTCTTTCCAGCTTGCCTGCGTCCGGCTGACCAGCCTCCCCTTCCCTTCCTGGCTGCACAGTCGCCATCTCGCGTGCTGACCCTCCTTCCGCGGAGCCTGCCACTGGCGGGCGGCTGTGGTGGGGTGGGTGTGGGCGGCCGAGCCCTAAAGACACAGGCTTGGCCCTGGAGCGTCACGCCCCTGTCACCACCATCTCGGCCTAGGCGCGCAGGGGCTGTGCCCAGAGGGCCAGTGGCGAGGCCGTCCTCACGCTCACCTCCTGCCCCTCTGCTTACTCCTTCAAAACGGGGGCACAGGCCGTTTCACCGGCGTTTACGGCCCTGCTGGACAGTCTCTAGTCAGCCCTGATAGGGCGCCTTGGAGAGCGGAGAAGTGGCAGAAAATAAGTGACTGGTGCACTGGGCCCATCCTGAGCTAAGGGAGTCTCGCCCTTTCCGGTGCCTGGCCGTGTGGCTGCCTGACCCCTCCCAGGGTGGACAGCTGGACACTGGGGGACCTGGGGCCGGGCCAGGCAAACCTCGCACAAGACTGAGGGGCGGGGGGACAGCCAGTTGTGAAAGCCACGGCTAGCATCTCCTGCCACCCTCCCGCCTCCTCGAGGCCACCCCCCCGGCCTCCTCGAGGCCACTCCATTTTCTCCTTTCTCCTCCCCAGTGCAGCTCCCACCATCTTCTTCCCTGCTGTCTTGGAGCAACACAGGTGTCCCCTTGTCCCATCTCTGCTCTGGTCACTTTGGGTAGCGGCCTTGGCCCTCCCCTCTCACTCTCCTGCCTGCACACCTGCCCCTGAACACGGCCGCCTGCATACCTGCCCCCTACACACCTGCCACCTGCACACCTACTCCCTGCACACCTGCCACCTGCCCCTGAACACCTGCCCCCTACACACCTGCCACCTGCATACCTACTCCCTGCATACCTGCCACCTGCCCCTGAACACCTGCCCCCTACACACCTGCCACCTTCCCCTGAACACCTGCCCCCTGCACACCTGCCACCTGCACACCTACTCCCTGCACACCTGCCACCTGCCCCTGAACACCTGCACACCTGCCCCCTATACACCTGCCTGACCCCACTGGTCCTCTGCTTTGCGCTCCTTCTGGATCCCTCTGCACTGAGGAGGCTGTAGGCCTGGCTTCCTCCAGGCCGTCTCCCCAGCTCTGGTGCCCACGTTCCTCAACATCTTGCCCACTTGCCACCCCAGGTGGCCATGTGAGCCCCTCAGGGGCGTCCCACCTCTGTGCCACAAGCTGTGGCCTTGCACCCGCTTTCTGAGTCCCTCGGCTTCTGCTCGTCAGACCTCACAGCCTCCGGGATTCCCGGGAGGTCAGCGCCTCTTTCCCTCCCACCCCTGCTCCTGTGTTGGAGTACCTGGGTTGTGGGGTGCTGAGTGACCCAGTCCTGCAACCTCTCGTGTCTAAACACCCCGGCTGGAGGGCATCTCGCGCCTATGGAGCTGCAAGATGGCGGCCTCAGCACCGCTCAGGCCGGCGCGACAGCCGCCATCTTCACCTGCAGGTCTGGTTTTCCCAGCAGGAGCAGCAGCTCCTGGAGCACATCTGCATGTCTTTGTGCCCTGCTGAGATACAGGTGGTGAATGCAGAAGCTCGGGGAGGCCTAAACGTGAGGTACAGGGAGCGAGGGTGAGCCGCAGCAGGGCATGGGGGGCCTGCTGGCCCAGCCAAGCCCACCTGCGGGTCGACTGGCCCCTGGCCGCCAGCTTGCACCCTCGGCCACACGTCTTGCCCTGGCAGCTATTCCTGAGCAGGGCAGCTGGCAGCCCCTTGGATCTGCAGAGCGTGGGGGGGTGACCTGGTTTCCATGGCCTGGAGCAGAAGCAGCACCTCCCCTTCTCACCTGATGTCAGGTGCTGCCCCGTGGGTCTGGCCTCCTGTGAGGTCGAACTGCAGCGGCTCTTCTCACTTGGCCCCCCTCAGAGCCCCAAGCTAATTCAGGAAGGGCCTCGGGGTGTGTCCCTGAGTACACAGGGACTCAGATGCTGGAAGGCCGTGCCAGAGATGGGGAGGGGGCTGGAGGCAGAGACCCAGGGAGAAAGGCACAGGGCGGGGACGTGACGAGCCCCTGGAGGTCAGCCCCAGCCTGGACCCTCCGCGCCCCTCCACGCCCCACGGCTGGCTGCTCCAGCCACACCACTGCCGACGTCCCTCCCGACCACTGCCTCCAGGACAGACCCAGGCAGCTCGCCCTCTGGCGGGTTTTCCACGGCAGGGCCCTCCTCTGCCAGTCCAGCTTTATTTTCCAGTTTCATAACAGGAAAAACCGACCCCACTGCCTGGCTGTGGTTACCATAAGGCGTTTCAGCGTCCTCGCCCGCTAGGCACGCACCTGTGTGCCCCCTGCCCTGCTCACAGAAGCCAGGCAGCAGGGCGGTCCCCCAAATCAGATGAGAGCCTGGGCGCAGGAGGGCAGCGGCTTCCCTGGGCACGGAACCAGTAACGGCCGCACGGCAGTGTCCTCGGGCCTTTCCACTCCCGGAATGACAACGTTGAGCTCCCAGGGGCAGGGGCTCCACTCTGTGGGTGACAAACACGGCGTGACAATGGGCCGAGCACGTAAAAAGAGAGCAGAACGGCCTGACTAGTTAAGAGGCCATTCCCTGGGTTTTTTCATCTATAGATTTGCAATTTGCTCAAATTCATTCTCCTCCCCCTTGGCAGACATTGGATAAGGCGAACAAGGCACAGAAGCAGGGGCCCCTTGGGTAGGGGCCTCCCCGAGCCCGGGAAGCAGATCGTGGCGGGCGATCCCCAAGGCAGTGGATTTCTGTGAGGGCCCATGTCGTTTCCGGCAGCCGTGAGGACGTTTCACACCTGGAAGCTGGTGTATGGTGGTGGGAGGTGCAGCTCCCTGCGTGCTCCGCTCTCTGTGCTCGGGGCCAGGAGGGAGAAGGGCACCCCGTCTAACACCTGCCTTGTTCCCTGAGAATGGCTAACGGGCTCTCCAGCAACTCCAGCCCAAAGAGCCCTTTTAGGTGCCAACGTTGGCCGCGGGAGCCAAGGTTTGTTTTCTGAAGGGACCGCAGAGATTCATCCATTCACCGTGGAAATCCACCTTCTCGCTCCAAACCAGGGTGCCCTCGGCTGCCTCGCCCGGACCCGCCGCCCCCTGCCCGGCCACAAGCAGGGAGAGGCAGGCATCCGCACAACACAGTCCCGCCCAGAGCGGCTCCCTCCAGGCGTCGGGGGCAGAGGCAGTGCGTGCACAGCAGATGGCTGTCTGCGGGCCGGAGGGACGCGTGAGGAAAGCGCAGGAAAGCCGCCAGGAGTGTGCGGCCCGTGCCGTGGTGAGCAAGCCCTGCTCCAGCCTGGGCTTAATCGGCCGAGACCCACGGTCTACGGACAGCAGTGCCGAGGCCCTCACCTGTGCACAGGTGGCTCCTAACGGGTTCCTGTCTGGCAAGGAGTCGTGTCTCACCTTAGCAGTGACAGCTTACTCCTCCCCTCTGGGGCCATGGCTTCCCACCCCCAAGTCCCAACCAGCACCGGAAAACGAGCAAAAGAAAACGTCAGCGTGCCTGGCAAGCGCCGCCGAGGCCTGTTGCAGCCGTGTGCCCGCATCCGCGTGATAACCCGAGTCGCAACGCAGAACGCATTTCTTATCGTGGGCTGTGGTTTAAAAAGTCTAACAAGCATTGCTTGACAAGAAGAAATCCGTTCGTCAGACATTAAACAAATACCATCAGAAACAGTGTTTGCTCGAGGGTAGGGCCAGGAGTCCGGCCTGGGGGGCACCACCAAGGGGCAGCACTGCACGAGGCCTGGGCGTGGACGCATTGCAGGGGGAGCCGAGTGCTGGGAGCAAGCGGGTGGGGGGCTGGTGCTGAGGGTTGGCTGGGGGGCCACAAAGCTGCTATGGGCCTGGAGGACTGGCCGAGGGCAAGGGCCGCTCAGCAGGGCTGGGGCAGCTGGGACAAGGCCTGGAGGGCTGGAGGGCTGGGGCAGCTGGGGGCGGCTGGGACATGGGGCCAGGGCGGCTGACCCGGGGCGGCCAGGATGGCTGGGACAGGGGCCTTGGAGGGCTGGGGCGGCTGGGGCAGTTGGAGGGCTGGGACTGCTGGGGGTGGCTGGGACATTGGGCCAGGGCAGCTGGGGGTGGCTAGGGCGGCCGGGGCGGCTGAGCAAGGGCTGGGCAAAGGCGCCGGGGGATGGTGACGGGCAGGGCCACATCCTGGCTTCAGCCTGTGGGAGATGTGGGGCTGTTTTTGTTTGCGGGGGGGGGGACGGCGCCCTGAGAGCCAGATGTTGCACGTGCCCCTGTCCCAGGGTCTCTCGGGCTTACCTGGACGTTGGCTGGCTCAGCTCGCCACTGGTCGGATACAAGTGGCCGGCGTGTCTGTTTGCTTCCCGTCCCCGCCTGGCCGCTCAGGGTGCATGCTCACAAAGCCACCTTGCTCTCTCTGCTCGCGGCCCCCCGCGCCCCTCCGGCTGGGGAGGGGCCAAAGCGGGGAGACGGGGTTTCCTGAGAGCCTCCTTGCAGCCTCTGGGCACAGCAAGCTGGCTTAGAGCTGGACCGAGGGTCTCACATTCAGCAAACAGGGAGCGGCCCCCCCAGCCTGGGCCAGTTTCTGCTTGGACATCTCCCGTGTAGGAGGCCAAGATGGATGAGAGAAGCAAAAGCGACCGAAGGCGCTAGCACTGGTCTCCCCCGCATGCAGAAGCGGCTCTGACTCGGAGACCCAGAAGAGAGCATCTGCCTCCTCCCAGCAGCTCCCGGGGCCCAGGGCCAAGGGCGGAGCCCAGGCGCTGATGGGGGCGCTCAGCCCGCGCCCTGGCCGGGTCCTTCTGCACCTCGGTTCTCGGGCGCCTCACCGCACGCCGCTCTGCCCGCCGCCCCAGGAAGCGCCCAGAACGCCTTTCCCCGTGGCCTCCCGGGCTGCGCTTCTCTCTGGGCGTGGAGGTGCCTGACCCAGGGCGGGGCACACCGCCGCGCCCTCACAGGCTCTCAGGACGTGCCCAGTCTGCAGCCGGCTGCCCGGGTAGGGCCCCGCAAGCCGCCGCCCCCGCGCCACCCCAGCGCCTCCCGTGACCCGCAGCAGCAAGAGGAAGCGGCTGGTCGCCGCCGCGCTCTGCCCTCCGGCTCCCGGCACCGCGGCGTGTGGCGGTCAGCGGCATGGACCAGGGAAGCAGGCCTGGGCCGTGTGTGGACGGCTTCCAGCGCCCGTTCGCACCCCTGCTCGCCTCCGGGGTCCAGGGCAGCTGGGGGGCTCTCGTGGGAGGCGGGGGGAGGCCGTCGCCCGGCAAGCAAGGCCACGTGGAGCTCTCCGCAGCCACGCCCAGGCCAGGCGAGGGCCCCTGACCCCACCTCGGGGCGCCAGGTCGGCTCTGTGGCTCTCGGGAAGCCCTTCCCGGAGGCTCAGATCCCGGGGCCGTGGGGGCTGCTTTTCCCTAAGGCACAGCTTCCTCCTGTGGAAGCAGGAGAGCAGCGCAGCGGCCTCAGGGGTGCGGGGGTGCGCGAGTTCAGACGCGCAGGCGTAGCGGGGCTCAGTTAGGCTTGCAAAGGGCATCGTGTTTTAGTTATTTTTTCTTGCTAATGTTCAGTTTGAGGGTGTCGCCGTCCTTGTGGCTTTCGTTTCAGCTTTACTTACTTTTGAGATGTGAAACATTTAGATGGCAGAGCGGAACCGACACGCAGAAGCCCCAGCCCGCCCCGTCCTAGGCCTTCCTCAGGCCCCCCGTGCCCTGCAGGCCTCGCCTCACTGGGCCGGTTTTGTGTTGCGGTGTCTGCCTGAGCGAGTGGGTCAGTGCGTACATTTCTTACTTCCTCCTCCCAGAGGGTGTCCTTGGGACAGTGCTCGGCCGCCGGCTCTCCGGGACGCCGGCGTCTTCTGCCCCTGGGAGCTCCGGGGCTTCATCCCCAGATCAGCCGGGGTAGGCAGGCGTGCCCTCTGCACGGACCAGCGGTACCGTGAGTGTCCCGCCCCGGCCCCCCGGTGTCCCTCTGACTGCCAGGAGGCTGCTGTCCCAGCCTGAGCGCAGGAGACCGGGATCCCCGCGGACCTAGCAGCTCCACTCCTGGGTCCATGCCCCAAGCGGCCGTTCCTTGCGGCATCCTTCACCATCGCCAGAAGTGGGCACGACCAGGTGGGTGGAGACGCAAACACAGTGGCACAGGTTCAGCCATTAAAGGGAATGAAATTCTGGAGCGACAACGTGGACGAACCTGGACTTGAGGCCGCGGGAAAGGAGCCAGACCCGAGGAGAAGCAGTCTATGAAATGTCTAGAATAAGCGACTCTGAGACCCACAGTGGATTAGAGGATGCCAGGGGCTGGGCAGGGAAGGGGAGTTAGTTAGGAGCAGGCACAGGGCTTTGTTGGGGGAAGTAACTGACGTCACTGAATTGTACGCTTAAAACGGCGACTTTTACGTTATACATGTGTCATCACAATAAAAACACTACGAAAGAAAGAATGGGGCTCTGACGACGCCCCTCAGTCCTTGCAAAGCCAGCACCCGCTGCGCCCCTGCCACCTCCACGCGCCCGGGACAGCGCTTCGTGCTTCCCAGCTTGCTCCTGAGTAGTGCTCCGCAGAACTTCACTTCCCAGGAAAAACTGAGTAAATAAGTTGCCTGTCCCAGGAGGCAGCCACAGGAAGTGGGGCGCAGCCGCAGGAGGTGCTCCTGGAAAAAGCGGAGCAGGAGGCAACGCCCAGGCCACTGGAGGCGGTGACTCACCACCAGGGAAGGAGCGCCCTGTCTGCTGGGGAGGCCGGAGGGCTTGGCCAAGGACAGGCGGGCTGGTGTCCGTCCAGCGGCCCCTGCGGAAGAGGGAGAGAGGGGGAGGGGGGAGGGAGAGAGGGAGAGGGAGAGGGAGGGAGAGAGGGGATCCAGTCGTTTGGATTCTTACCACACGCTCTGTCATGTAAGAGTATTCCTATCAGGCTGACCTATTCCTAAAAATGTTAGAATGACAAATTTTGAAAATAAATGTGAATAATTAAAAGCACATAAAATGTTACTAAAATATTGATAGTAGTAATATATTTCTTTTTTCTTTTGAAATCATTTTAAACCTACAGGACATTTTGCAAAACTAATACAAAACCCACACAGAGAGCTCCAGCATACCCCAACCAGATACCCAGATTCACCAACTTTTTTAAATTAATGAAACATACTACAACTTGGTGCATTTTTATTTTGTGTGTGTGTGATTACCTACATTTTTTACTTTTTTAAATTTGAGAAGTCATAGGTTTACAGAAAAACCATGCCTAAAGTACACAATTCCCACATACCATCTTATTTTCAACACCTCGCATTGGTGTGGTACATTTGTTACAATTCGTGGAAGAACATTTTTATAATTGTGCTATTCACTATAGTGCATCATTTACATTAGGGTTCGCTGTGTTGAAGGGCCCTGTTTTTGTTTTTTTAATTTCTATTCTAGTAACATGTATGCAGCCCCAGATCTCCCCTTTAACAGTTGAAATGTCTCACTCAGTGCTGACAATGATCTTCACAATGATGAGCCGCCCCCCATCACCAAACTGTTCCATCAACCCAAAGAGAAACTGTGTAATTTAAGCATTAACTCCCCGTTCCCTACGCCACCCCATCCCCTGGTAACCTGTCTTCTAGTTTCCAAACCTATGAATTTGTTATTATAATTATTTCACATCTGTAAGGTCTTACAGTATTTGTCCTTTTGTGTCTGGCTAATTCACTTGGCAGGATGTCTTCAAGGTTCATCCATGTTATTGCATGAATCAGAACTTCATTCCTTTTTATGGCTGTAAGGCCGTCCGTAGCATGTGTATGCCACGTCTTATTTATCCGTTCATCAGTTGATTACCCTTGGCTTGCTCCCATCTTTTGGCAATTGTGAATATTGGGATGCAAATATCTGTTCGAGTCCCTGCTTTCAATTTTTTTGGTATATACCAAGAAGTGGGATTACCAGATCATATGGTAGTTCTATACTTAACTTTTTGAGGAACTGCTGTATGATTTTCCAACAGTGGCTGCACCGCTTTACATTCCCAGTTACATTTCTATTCCTCTTTGTTCTTTCCACGAGAAGCAGCCAATAGTACTGAAAGGCTTTAGGCTGTATTTCAGGCAATGTGAAAACCCTTGATGAGTGTAGTCTTGTCACAACCTGACAATAAACAATCAGAAGAACCATTTTGGCTCCAGCTTACAGATGAGCAAGACTCAGAGAGCTTAAGAAACTTGCCAATATACACCTAACAAAAAAGAGGAGTGGGAATCAGGTTCTGGTCTCTAACTTCAAAGTCTGAACTTGTTCCCTTGGAAGCCCCAGCTGTAGACACTGGTGTTTATCTGAGCCTAGTCCCTGGAGTCTCTCTCTTCCACTGGAGAGAGAAGGGCTTGGGGAGGTGGGATGGTTAGGCTAATGTGTCAACTCAGCCAGGTGATGGTGCCCAGTTGTTTTGGCTAATTGTAATACAAGCGCTTTCATGGACTTTAATCATCAGGAGTTGATTGCGTAGATGGCTGGTTACATCTACAATCAGCAGAGGAGACCGTCATTGGCAACAAGTGACGTCTCATCCCATCAGCTGAAGGCCTTAAAAGGGGAAGTGATTTCAGCATCACAGAGAGAATTCCCATCTCTACTTCAGACAGACAGCGTCTCCTGGGAACTCATCAAGGACCTTCATTGGAGTCCCTGGTTTGCAGCCTGCCCTATGGAATTTGGACTTGTGCATCCCCACAGTTGCATGAGGGAAATTTATAAAATCTACTACTTACAGATATCTTCTGTTGGTTCTGTTTCCCTAGAGAACCCTGACTAACACAGGATGTCAGGAGACAGATCAAATCTTGGCCAAATCCCATGTCAAAGTAGGTCAACTGGGATCCCAGGGGCGCAGTATGGCTATTTCACCAGTCTTGCTTCCCTTGCTTGAGGAGTAATATGGTACGAATGGCCAATTGGAGTCCTTGAAAGGGGCTCCAACAGTCAAACAATTCTGTACCCCAGGGAACATCGCATAAAAGTCTGTAAAGACTTGAAAGATGTTGAGCTAGTGAGTTCTACAACATAGGCACTTAGCTCAGCTATTTGGCCAGTGCAAAATCAAATGGTGGTGTGAAATCAAGGTTAGTCTAACTCAAACCTAGTCTGGTTATGGATTTGCTTGCCCTGTCCACAGCACTTCTGCAAGTAGCACTATTTGTGGATGTACAGATTCTTATTCAATTGCAATAATAGTGTCCCACAAATTATTTGACCAGGGGACATATTTTTGTGTCAAAAGATGTTGGGCAATAGGCCATGGCCATGGAATCCCCAGATCTTGCTGCATACTACATCTCCCAGAAGCAGACAGCTTCACGAACGGTGGGGTGGCCTGCTGAAGTCTCAGATATGGTGACACCATGGAGTCAGTACTCGTGACTTTAGAGTGTGCAGTGAATTCCTCATTAGGACCAAGCTGCTGGGGCGTCAGCTGCTGATGGCTCACTGCTGTGGCCTGACCACTTTGCCTCTACGTGGGATAACTCTGAAGGGCCGTCCCAGCTCTGGAGCTCCTTGTGGGATTGGCTGCAGCTTCCATTACTGCTGCATCACATTCAACTCCACACCCCTCTCCCCTGCTCATTCTCGTCTCTTTCAAAAATGTGGTTCTTGAGAGCATTCCTCAGTAAACCTGCACACAACTCTCCATCTCAGAATTTGTTTTGCTTCCTGGAAAACCCAACCTAAGATAGTCAAAGCTAAGAGTGTTCTAGAATCAGACAGAGAATGGGATTCTGGAGCTTGAGAGGCCCCATAGCTGGTAGTCAGAGGGGCACCTTTAGCCCCTAGCAGGCTGGAGCAGTGCCTTTGCTAAAACTTCCACTGGGGGTGAACTGGGATGGGAAACTGGTGGAAAAGAATGCACTAGAAAAAGCAAAATCTTAGCCCCTTGAGAGGTTTTTTTGGGGGGAATAGGTCCCTGGAATCAGTTGGCTTGTGCTGGGGCCGTTAGGGCATTGGAGAAGGACAACGGAAAGCTTCTATTTCAGGTAAATAAAGTGTGAACGGCAAAAGGCATCCTGAGTAGCATATAAACTTATCTCCACCACCGAAAGGCAGGGAAAAGTAAGGGTCAGGACTTATTTATAAGGTTAACACAGGGCTCTAGAGAAAGCTGACTTAGCCTGGGCAAGCCAGTCATACCAAGGTCAGGGACAAGACTGGGAAGGGACAGGATACCACATTTGGGTCAATGCACTCAAATCTTGAATCCCCAGATCCCCCTGAGATTTCAGCTTGTTAAAGATTAGTGCTCCCCCTTGCTTGAATGCTGGTGCATATGCTTTGGCTTCACAAGACGTGTGTCTACTCGAGTAGATCCTTGGCATCTCCTCCCAGCTCCCTTCCTGGCCTCCAGACTAAACCTCAGGCAAAGTCACAACATGAGCTCTGCCATAGCACCCAAACGACCTTGCCCACCTCCACAGAGGCCACATGGGCAGGCAAGACCGACCCCAGTCTTGGCAGGACACACCAAGCTGTTCTCTGGAACGTGGCTCAACTGGCAGCCTTTGGGGGGCTGCCACACGGTAGCTTCTCGCCTGCCTCTGGATCCAGGGGAGCAGGGAACTTTCCGCTTCTCCCCACTTTGGGCCTGCTTGGTCACAGCCCGTGGCTGGCTCCTCAGTGACAGAGAGACCCAGCATTGACGGTGCTGCTTGTCAGCTTCAGTGCCATCCAGAGAGGAGGACATGGAGAGCCAGCAACAGCCGCTCTGGCTTCTGCTGTTGGTGTAAGTAAGAAACTGGCTGGACTCCTTTGCTTGTCTTCCACCAGCTGACTCTAGGGAAGCATCGCTCCCCACCTAGCAGCTGTGGCCTCCCTGCTGCTGCTGCCCACGGATTGCTTGGCCACTTAACAAACTGGACACTCAGTGTGGCCGGTGAAGTCATGACGCCTCTTTGGTAAAAAGAGAGAAGGGGCCGTGTGGGTCAGGTTAGGGGATAAGAGAAGACTTCCTGAGGCTGGTTGCACATGCTTTCACCTCAGGGTTGGGAGAAAGGGTGGGGAGTAAGGGCGCCCCTGCTCTCCTACCTGTTTTTTTGTTTTGTTTTGTTTTGTTTTTAAGATTTATTTTATTTATTTCTCCCCACTCTCATACCTGTTAATGTTTGGAGTGGTGAGTGGTGAGAGGTAGGATTGAAATCACCTGGATGGTGCCTTAGTTGTAATCAAAATTTCATTTGTTGTGGGAGTGGGTGTAGCTCAGTTGGTTGAGTCCCTGTTTCCCATGTATGAGGTCCTGGGTTCAATCCCTTGTGCCTCCTAAAAAAAATAAAAATAAAATAAAATAGGGGAGTGGATGTGGCTCAAGCAATTGGGCGCCCACCTGCAACATGGGAGATCCTGGGTTCGGTTCCAGGTGCCTCCTAAAGATGAGCATACACCACAACCAGCAAGACACTGCAATGAGCAGGTGCTGCAATAAGCAGACGACGCAACTAGCAGATGCTGCAACCAGCAGGTGCCACAACCAGCAGGTGACGCAACCAGCAGGGAGCAGAAGTGGCTCAAGTGGTTAGGCAATTGCCTCCCATGTGGGAGGTCCCGGGTTCAGTTCCCGGTGCCTCCTAAAAAGATAAGCAGACAGAAGAGGGAGCCATATTGGGGTGGGGGAGGGGGGAATAAATAAAAATAAAAATGAATGAATGAATGAATATTTTAAAAATAAAATAAAACTTCATTGTTTAGCTCCTACAATTGAACAACAAAAAGACAAAAAACCCAATTAAGAAATGGGCAAAGGGGAGTGATATCATCAACATGGCAATATAAGACATCCCCTGGAAATCTCCCCTCAGAATCAACTAATAAAAGGACAAATCCCACTTGCTTGGATTTCTGGAGAATAATAGAGATGAGAAGAACTCATAAATGCTGAGTCAAAGAAAAAGAAAAGAAGGCACCAAAATCAGGCAGCAGATGTGTGTCCTGGACCCGCCAGTCTGGACCCCTCCCCCTTACGTGGCCCTGTGCAGCATGGGAGTCTCACAGAGACAGCACAGCTCAGGTCCCTCCTGCCACGGATGCAGAACTTAGAGCCACTTCCAGCAGTGAGTTAGAGCCCCACACACATCCAGGCACAGGGACCCAAGTCCACAGAGACACAGGGCAGAACACAAGCCGCTGAGGGCTGCAGGCAAAAGGGCCCCCCGGGAAAAAATTGACCGTGGCAGAACTGGTGGCAAGAGGCACACTCTCAATGCAGTCTCTGTCTGCTGGGCCACCTAAACACAAAGCGGATCTGTCAGATTGACCCCACCTAGTCCCCCAGGTGGGATAACCTAATGGTGAGGAAATTGAAGGCAGAAAAGCCTCACAGAAAAAAAAGGGGGGTGGGGAACTGAACTGCTATAAGACAGGATAGGTCCCAGAACTGAAAAAATGTAATGAAAAGGGGACACTGAGTGAGGGAGAAAATTCTGCACAAACCCAAATGGAACAGATCAAGATTCCCAGAGAAAGACTAGAAGAAAGGAAGCTTTCTCCTGGAGGTGAAACAATTGCACACAAAAAGGGCCATCTTAAAAATTATACCTCATATCCAGGGCAAGAATCACATGCAGAAAAGTTGAGAAAATCTGAACAGTTAAACACAGGCTACTCTAAAGGTCTGGAATAAGGTCTGGAAAAAGTGGGCCAAGCAACAAAGAGGAGGCCTTAACACACAGCCAATCAATAATGAAACCCTAGACAAGAGGGAGAAATGGATCTTCAGAGTTAACACATTAGATAATCACATGCCCAGATATCAGCAAAAATTGCAGGCCATACTAAGAAACAGGAAGAAATGGCTCAGTCAAGGTAACAAATTAAAACTTCAGAGTAGATACAGAATTTGAACAACTAATCAAAGAAGTTCAAACAAATCTCCTATATCAATTCAAGGAGATGAAGGAAAATATGGATAGATATAAACTAATGGTGGATTTTGAGCTGTAGAATATTAAGAAGACAATGTGTGAACATAAAGAAGAATTTGAAAGTTTAAAAAGAAGCATAACAGAAATTATGGAGATGAAAGGCACAACAATGAAGATTAAAAATACAATAGAGGCATATAATGGCAGGTTTAAATAGGCGGAAGAAAGAATCAGCAACCTAGAAGACAACACAATGAAAACCATACAGTCAGAAGAACAGATAGATAAAAGAACAGAGGGAAGCAGATGTGGCTCAAGTGATTGGGCTTCTGTCTACCACATGGAAGGACCCGGGTTCAATCCCCAGGGCCTCCTGGTAAAAGCATGCAGGTGAGCCAGGCCCGTGCGGCAAACCACGCAGAAAAATGATGATGCAACAAAAGAGAGACACAGGGGAGAGTCAAGGTAAGACGTGCCAGAAACCAGGAACTGAGATGGAGCAAGTGACAGGGTGTCTCTCTCCCACATTGGAGGTCCCTAGGATTGAATCCCGGTGAAGCCTGGGGGAGAAAAATGAGAAGAGAAGACAAGAAACAGACACAGAAGATCATCCAGCAAATGGACACAGACAGCAAGTGGCGGGGCGGGGGGGTGAGAAAAAAAATAGAAAAAGAATTGACTTGAGTGACAGCATAAAGCATACAAATATATGCATCACGGGTGTCCCAGAAGGAGAAGAGAAGGGCAAAGGGGCAGAAAGAATATTTGAGGAAATAATGGCTGAAAATTTCCCAACTATTACAAAAGACACATATATACATGCCCAAGAAGCACAATGTACTCCAAACAGAATAAACCCTAATAGACCTACTCTAAGACACATACTAATAAGAATGTCAAATGCCAAGTATAAGGAAAGAATTAGGAAAGCAGCAAGAGAAAAGCAATTCATCACATACTAGGGCTCTCCAATAAAATTAAGTGCCAATTTTTCATCAGAAACCATGGAAGCAAGAAGGCAGTGGTATGACATATTTAAGGTACTGAAAGAGAAAAACTGCCAGCCCAAAATTCTTAATTTGGCAAAACTGTCCTCCCACATGGGAGGTCCCAGGTTTGGTTCCTGGGGCATCCTGAAGAGAAGACGAGCAGACACAGAGAGCACACAGCAAATGGACACAGAGAGCAGACAGCGCACACAAACAACGAGGTGGGGGGAGAACAAATAAATCTTTAAAAAATATGAGGGGAGTGGATGTGGCTCAAGCAGTTGGGCTCCCGCCTACCACATGGGAGGTCCCAGGTTTGGTTCCTGGTGCCTCCCAAAGAATATGGACAAGACGGTGAGCTGTCTCGATGGGCTGGTGTGGCGAGCTGACACAACAAGATGATGAAACGAGACACAACAAGAAAACACAATGAGAGACACAGCAAGCAGGGAGCAGAAGTGGCTCAAACGATTGGGCACCTCTCTCCCATATGGGAGGTCCTGGGTTCAGTTCCTGGTGCCTCCTAAAAAGAAGACGAGCACACAACGAACAGACACAGGGAGTAGACAGCGAGCACAAACAACCGGGGGTGGGGGGTGGAATAAATAATAAAATAAACCTTAAAACAAAACAAAACAAAACAAAAACCGTTCCCAGACGCCACCCGTGGGCCAGCCTTGCAGGCAGGCCTTTCTAAGGAGACCTGCCTCAGACCAACGAGGAACTCAGTGCTCATCTGAAATACGTTTCAAGAATGAGGGAAAACTAAAGACATTTTCAGGCCAGAAAAATAGAGGGTTTGCGCCAACAGAGCTCCAGGCAGGAGGAGGGCAGTTCCAGGAGGAAGATCTGAGATGCTGGAAAGAGTGAAGAACAAGAAGGGTTGGTGCAAAAAGTAGTGACCTGTCTGCTGGGTTTAGGAGGAGACCGTGAACCACAGTAGGGAACAGGGGAGGTCGTGTTCACACGCCCCTGTAAGGTTTGAAGGACAGTAAAGCTATCAGTTTTAGACCTTAATAAGTAAATTATGAATTTCAAAGTAGCTAGAGTAAAAATTATTAGGCCCACATTTGTACAAAGAAAGAAAAAAAAAAAGGAATTAGAAAATTATTTAATCAATCCAAAAGAAGCCAGAGAGGAACAAAAATAGAAGACAAATATCAAGCACAAAATACTCCAAACAGATTACTGAGTACAATATAAATTGTAATAAAACATATTTAATAAAATGACTAAAAATTTCCACTTAAAAGACAAAAATTGAAAGAATACAACTTTATATTGTTGTCAAGAAACATCTAGGGAGGCGGCTGTGGCTCAATCGGTGGGGCTCCCGTTTGCCATGTGGGAGGCCCCGGGTTCGGTTCCCGGGGCCTCCTGGTGAGGGTGGGTCCGCCCGCGCGGCGTGGTTGGCTGACCCGGCGAGCACAAGCAGCAGGGGGGGGATAAATGAATAAATAAATAAAATCTTTAAAAAATAAAAAATAATAAATAAAAAAAAAAAAAAAAAAGAAACATCTAAACATTTAATTTCCAGAAAGATTTAAAGAAATCCAGGGTGCCATTCTCCCACAGAATCTTTGAACAACTCACAAAAATTGACAGATACTTCCCTCAAAACTCCAGAAAACAATTAAGTTTGCAGTAACTGGGCAAGTGCCGAATCAAGAAACCACTTTAAAATGGCAGGAGACTCCCATGGCGCCCTCTGTTGTCTTCATTCTCTAAGTCATTTATCTCCACTCTAACCTGTGCTCCTTCCTCCTCTGCTGCTTTGGGTCTAGTTTGCTCTTCTTCTAGCTCCTCCAGTTGTGAGCTTGGGTCTCTGAGTTGAGAGCTTTCTTCTTTTTTTATGTAAGCATTAGAGCTATAAATTTGCTTCTTAGCACTACCTTTGCTGTATCCCATATATTTTGGTATGTTGTGTTTTCATTTTCATTCTCTTTGCCCATTTTAAAATCGGGTTGTTTGTCTTTTTATTGTTATGTTGTAGAAGTTCTTTATATATGATGAATATTAAAAAGTTACTGTATTATATTTAGCTCTTTAATCCATCTGGATCATTCTTTTTAAAAAAACATTCTGTTTTTCTAACATCATTATTGAAGAGTTAAGCTCTTTCCCCACTGAATTAAAATGTCTCTTCATTGTAGACTGAATTTACATTTTTAAGTGCGTGCCACTCTCACACGGTATCCCCTCTATTCCATTGACCTGTTTTCTGTTTATGGATTGAGATCCCAGTATTTTAACGATCAGTGTTCCACAGTATTTTTTTTTTTTCAGGAGGAACCAGGGATTGAACCCAGGACCTTATACGGGGAAAGCAGGTGCTCAACCACTGAGCTACATCCGCTCCCCTCCACAGTATGTTCTGATATCGCTCTTCATTGTTCTTTTTGTCAGAAATGTTTGGCTATTCCTGCACATTTTTCATGTAAATGAAAATGAGACTTAGTGTATTCCATTACTAAATAATATACTTAATATCTTTTCATTGTTATGCCTATATTGTATTCTATTGCATAGGTGTACCCAAATTAATTGAACCAATGCCATATTTAAAAATAAATACACGACTTCCTTTTTCACATTACAAACCACAATGTGATGAAACCCCTGAAACTAAATCTTTGCTAATTTTAAAAATTATTTCCTTGTGATGAATCTCTGGACAGTGAATTGCTGAGTTAAAGAGAGAGAGATTTTTCTGGTTCTTATTAAATCTTGCTGTGTTGCTCTCCAGAAATGTTTTCTGAATTTACACTCCGAGTAGCTCTGATTGGAACACAATTTCCTACATCCTTGCCAACATCTAAAAAAAAAATGATTTGCTAAATTTAAATATGAGGTTAAAGGGTACAAATATGTGTTTGGAAATATAAGTTAAATTTTATGGCTCTTTGTTTGAAAATAAGGCACAAGTCATTTGTATTCTCTGGACGTTGATATCCAAAATCTCAAATGGGAATTCATACCAACTCAACCTACTTCCTATAAATATTATGAATAATTAAATGATATAAAACACTTGAAAGTAAACTAGACCAATTAAAAAGCGCTGTGGAATATAAGCTATAAAAATATTAATGAAGGAAGTGACTGAGGTTTGTGTGCTCTTTCCAGAAGTGAGTGGTCCTGGTGGTTGCAGCCAGCAGGTGTAGTCTTAGCACAGCTGCACAATAGTCAGACAAGCATCTTTAGTTCCGTCTTAGAGACACACAAACAGCCTCAGGGATCTTAAAGAACTAGCCCCGCAAAAGGCACCTGGTAAAAGGGGGCAGAAATCGGGTTCTGGTCTTTCAGAGACTGTGCTCGTTCCACCACAAGCCACCCTGTGGCCCTCACCGGACCCCAGTCCCTGAGAACCCACAGCCCGCAGTGCACTGGCGAGGGAGAGCTTTTGCACGCCAGGCACAGCTGGTTTCCACCCGAGTCCATCCCACGGTGGGTCAGTGGGACCCCGAACCGACCTTGTGGTTATTTCCCCCGTCAGAGCAAACAGACTTCATAACTGGCAGGTTCTCCCTGTGCCTCCCCTGATCCAGGCATCAGGGCTACAACAGGAGGGGCCGCGTGGGAGCTCCTGGAACTTGCCGCTCCCTCCTTCACCCTGGCCCTGCGCTGGATTCCAGCCTCGGCGCCTGCGGACGCCCCAGGCCTCGGAGCCGCAGGCGCGCGGGCCCTTTAACAAAGTCCAGATGCTGCCTCTCCACCAGCGTATCAGGGAGTGACGGCCAGCGCTCAGGGCCCCTGTCCAGGTGGGGACAGCGCACGCGAGCAGGCCGCGCCTGTTAGTGTCCGCCACCCACGAGGTGGCCGCCGTCGTGGGAAAGGCGGGCTCCCGCCCCCCGGCTCTGTGGCTGCTGACACTCGGGGTGGTCAGCCTGCCACGAGCAGAGGCCACGCGCCGAGTAGCAGGGCTTCCTTCCCTGCCAGGCAGGAGGTGCAGCGGCGCGGGGCCGGCCCAGCTGCTTTCGCGCGTGGCAGGGACTTGCCTTCGCCTGACTGTAGCCCTCCAAGAACAGACCAGAGGGCGAGGCCCTGGGAAGAGCCCGAGGATCAGTAAAAACATAACCCGAGTGGTTCTCAGGATATCATGCGGGGCAGGGTTCTCAGCCAGGCACCATTTCCCCGCCCAGGGTGCACGTGGCAGGGTCTGGCGCGTGGGCTGCCGCTAACACCCCACACGCACACCGCGAGCCGTGCGACCCCGGACGTCAGCCGAGCAGAGGCTGAGAATTCAGCGCACCGCGCCAGCCCGCGCACAGGCACCTAGCCCCCGGCACAGGCACCAGTCCCCCTCACAGGCACCTACCCCCGGCACAGGCGGTCAGCCCCCGGCACAGGCA
>JAKSZT010000331.1:644566-689772 GCA_026826555.1 Tolypeutes matacus | reverse complement strand
CAGGCACCTAGCCCCCGGCACAGGCACCTAGCTCCCGGCACAGGCGGTCAGCCCCCGCACAGGCACCTAGCCCCCGGCACAGGCGGTCAGCCCCGCGCATGGGCGGCCTCCCAGCTGGGTGGCTGCTCAGCACCCCATTCTCTCTGCCTTTGTATTTGTTTTCAGTTTTCCATATTAAAAGTGTCATCAGAATTTCAAGCAGTCTCCATTTTCACCCAGACCGTCAGGTGGCTGTCCTGCTTTCTGAAGTCTGAGAACGTGCTCATGGTTGTCAGGAGCCTGCGGGGTTGTTTTTTTCTGGGCTCAGTAGAAACTGCAGTAAGTTCCCAGCCAATTTTCAGCAATAAACTCAGCTGCAACTGTTTTCTTTTCTTTTTTTTACATATCCTCTTTCTAGCACTTTTGCTAAACATTTGTCCTTACATTCAATCTCTTTATGTGATTGGTTGTTAAGTTCTTGTAGCATCAGTGTAGGCTGTTTGTGCATTTCTAGGAACTTGCCCATTTCATCCAGGTTGTCTAGTTTGTTGGCATATGGTTTCTCATAATATCCTCTTATGATTCTTTTTATTTCTGTGGGGTCAGTTGTAAGTTTACCCTTTTCATTTTTTATTTTATTTGCATCTTCTCTTTCTTTGTTAGTTTAGTTAAGAGTTTGTCAATTTTATTGATCTTCTCAAAGAACTAGCTTTTGGTTTTGTTGATTTTCTCTACTGTTTTTTTTTTTTTTTGTTCTCAACTTCATTTATTTCTGCTCTAATCTTTATTATTCTTTCCTTCTGCTTACTTTGGGAGTGGTTTACTTTCTTTTTCTAGTTTCTCCAGCTGTTCAGTTAGATCTTTTTTTTTTTTTTTAACTATTTATTTTATTTATTTCTTCCCACCCACTTACTGTTTGCATTTGCTGCATCTGTTCATCTTGTTTCCTTAGGAGGCACCAGGAACCAAACCTGGGACCTCCGATGTGGGAGGGAGGTGCCCAATAGCTTTAGCCACCTCCGCTCCCCACTTTGCCATGTCTCCCACTATGTTTTCCTTGCATCCGCTGTTGCATCAGTTTGCCATGCCTGCCCATTGCACCAGCTCGCTGTCTTCTTTAGGAGACACCAGGAACCAAACCAGGGACCTTCCATGTGGTAGGCGGGAGCCCAATCACTTGAGCCACATCTGCCTCCCTCCATCAGATCTTTGATTTTTAGCTCTTTCTTCTCTTTTAATATAGGTGTTTAGGGCTGGCTCTAAATTTCCCTTAAAGAACTACCTTCACTGTATCCCATAAGTTTTGGTAAGTTGTGTTTTCATTTTCATTCATCTCAATATATTTACTAATTTGTCTTACAATTTCTTCTTTGACCCACTGATTTTTCAGGAGTGTGTTGGTCAGCCTTCATACATTTGCGAATTTACCTCTTTCCTGTCTATTATTGATTTCCAGTTTCATTCCATGATGATCTGAGAAGGTGCTGTGTATAATTTCAGTCTTTTTGTATTTATTGAGAGCTGCATTTTGCCCTAACGTGGTCTATCCTGGAGAAAGATCCATAGGCACTTGAGAAGAATGTATAACCTGCTGAGTTTGGATGCAGTGTTCTGTATATGTCTGTTAGGTCTAACTCGTTTATCATATTGTTCAATTTCTCTCTTTCCTTGTTGATCTTCTGTCTAGTTCTATCTAATGATGAGAGTGGGGTGTTGAAGTCTCCAACTGTTATTGTAGAAATGTCTGTTTCTCCCTTCAGTCTTGCCAGAGTTTGCCTCATGTATTTTGGGGCACCCTGGTTAGGTGCATAGATATTTATGACTATTATATCTTCCTGATGCATCGTCCCTTTTATTAATATATAATGGCTTTCTGTATGTCTATAACTTTTTTGCATTTAAAGTCTGTTTTGCCCGATATTACTATAGCTAGCCCTGGTCTTTCTTGGTTACAGTTTCCAAGGAATATCTTTTTCCAGCCTTTCACTTTTAGCCAGGTTGTATCCCTGGGTCTAAGATGAGTCTCATGTTTTTTCTTAATCCATTCTGACAGCCCTATATCTTTTTTTTTGTTTTGTTTTGTTTTTTTGTTACCGGAGCTGGGGATTGAACCCGTGACCTCATATGTGGGAAGCCAGCACTCACCCACTGAACTACACCAGCTCCCCTGAGTTAGTTTTTTCATTTGCTTGTTTCTGTTTTTAGGAGATACTGGGGATGGAACCCAGGACCTCATATATGGGAAGCAGGTGCTCAACCACTTGAGTTTACATCTATTCCTGTATATCTTTTGATTGGGGAGTTTAATCCATTCACATTCAATATTACTGTAAATGCATTATTTACTTCTACTATTTTATTCTTTGGTTTTCCTGTTATAGCTTATTTTTGCCTGTCTTTTTATTCTTTTGGTTATCCTTTCTGCTATTCTTCCTTCTATACTCTCCTCCAAGCCTCTCTCTCCTGTCTTTTTCTTTCAGGTTCTAAGGCTTCCATTAATATTTCCTGGAAAGGTGTTTTTTTTTTTTTTTTTTTTTTTTTTTTTTTATGAACTCTCTTAATTTCTGTTTGTGACTATTTTAAACTCACTTTCATATTTGAAGGACAATTTTACTGGATAAAGAATTCTTGGCTGGCAGTTTTTCTCTTTAGTACCCTAACTGTATCATACTACTGTCTTCTCGCCTCCATGGTTTCTGAAAAATCCACACTACTGGGCATACCTTGTATGTGATGGTTTGCTTCTCCCTTGCTGTTCTCATAATTTTCTCTTTATATTTAACATTTGACATTCTGAGTAGTATGTGTCTTGGAGTAGGTCTATTCGGATTTATTCTGATTGAGGTATGCTGTGCCTCTTGGACATGTAAGCTAATTTCTTTTATGAGAATTGGGAAATTTTTAGCTATTATTTTCTCAAATACTCTTTCTATACTTTTTCCCTTCTCTTCTCCATCTGGAACTCCTATGATGTGTACGTTGTTGTGTTTTGTGTTATCATTCACCTCCCTGAGACAAAGCCTAATGCTGACTCAGCTTTTGATTCACAAATTTGGTCTGCAGTGCCCCAAGAGCCCTTCCAGGCCGGGTGGGGCTGCGCCATTGTTTGTCTTGGAGTCTGAAAGGGGCTAAAGATATACAAACCTCCCAATCTCCTTCTCTACTAACAGGGACTGATTGTTGAGGACTCAAGGGGAGTGGAAATACTTCCTAGCCTGGAAAAGGGAGGGGGCTGCCGGAGAAGGCTGGAGAACTGTCTCAGAAAGTTTGAATTACAAGGCTCTTAGCCCCCAGACAGGAAGCTCTACCACATTGACCTGGTCTGTGTTGCAACAAATACACTCCGACCAGGCATTGAATCGAGAGCTGCCAAAGAGCGCCATCTCCTGACAGACGAAGGAAGTGCACATAAGAAAATTAAAAATAAGTAGGAGAAGCTTTTCCTGGCCTCTGTAGTCTCCCTGCCCAAGGCCCTAGGAAGCAACTCTACAACCAATTATTGGGTCCAGTGCCAAGTTTTGAGCAACTAGCAGGACAACCCTAACAATCCAGGTCGAGCCAAAAATCAAAGAGACATGGTAACTCACGGCCTCCTGCCACTCAATCCCTACAAAAGAGAAAGAGATTGAGATTTTGAATACATCCTAATCAGATGCCTAAACACCAGCAAAAAATTACAAGCCATACTAAGAAAACAGAAGACATGGCCCAAGAAAAGGAATACATCAAAGTCCCAGAAGAGATGCACAATTTGAGAGAACTAATCAGTGAGATGAGCACAAATTTCCAAAATCAAATTAATGAGTTGAAAGACAATATAGTTAAAGAGATAAATGACATCAAGAACACATTGAGCGAACGCAAAGAAGAATTTGAAATCCTGAACAGAAAAGTAAAAGAGCTCATGGGAATGAAAGACACAATAGGTGAGATCAAAAACACATTTGAGGCATACAACAGAAGACTCGAAATTATAGAAGAAAAAAATAAATGATACTGAAGACAGAGCAGCTAATATTGAAGAGAGAAAAGAACAAAGAGAGAAAAGATTGAAAAAATTGAGCAGAGGCTCAGAGAGTTGAATGAAAACACAAAACACAACAACATACGTGTCATGGGAGTTCCAGAAGGGGAAGAGAAAGGAAGAGGGGCAGAAAGAGTATTTGAGGAAATAATAGCTGAAAATTTCCCAACTCCCTTGAAAGAAATGAACTTACATGTCCAAGAAGCACACTGTACCCCAATCAGAATAAATCCAAATAGACCTACGCCAAGACACATACTACTCAGAATGTCAAATGTGAAAGATAAAGAGAAAATTCTCAGAGCAGAAAGAGAGAAGGAAATGATCACGTACAAGGGACGTCCAGTAGGACTTAGCGCAGATTTCTCTTCAGAAACCATGAAGGTGAGAAGACAGTGGTATGATACAATTAGGAAACTGAAAGAGAAAAATTGCCAGCTGAGAATTCTTTTTTTTTTTTTAACTTTATTTTGTACATTTAATAATTGAAAACGTAAACAATTAAAAACTAAAAAGTAAACACAGATGAATAAATATATACATTTCTCAATTAAATGTAATGGATACATTTAAATTGTTTTTTTGTTTTTTTTTTTGAATCAAACAATATATTACACAATATATTTGGTTCATAGTAATGCATTCATACAGTATTTGTCCTTTTGTGTCTGGCTTGCTTCACTCAACATAATGTTCTCCAGGTTCATCCATGTTGCCATATGTTTTATGACTTCATTTCTTCTTACAGCTGCATAATATTCCATCGTGTGAATAGACCACAATTTGTTTATCCATTCATCTGTTGATGGACACCTGGGTTGTTCCCAACTTTTGGCAATGGGGAATAATGTGGCTATGAACATCGGTGTGCAGATGTCTGTTCGTGTCACTGCTCTCAGTTCTTCTGGGTATATACCCGGTAGTGGTATTGCAGGGTCACGTGGCAAGTCTATATTCAACTTCTTTAGGAACTGCCAAACAGTCCTCCACAGTGGCTGTGCCATCCTGCATTCCCACCAACAGTGAAGAAGTGTTCCTATCTCTCCACATCCTCTCCAACACTTGTAGTTCTCTGTCTTTTTAATAGTGGCCATTCTGATAAGTGTGAAATGATATCTCATTGTAGTTTTGATTTGCGTTTCCCTAATCATGAGTGATGTTGAGCATTTCTTTATATGTTTTTTTGCCATTTGTAAAGTAAGCTGTTGGGATTTTGATTGGTATTGCATTGATTCTATAAATCAGTTTGGGCAAGATTGACATCTTCACGATATTTATTCTTCCAATCCATGAACATGGAATGTCTTTCCATTTGTTTAGCTCTTTTTAAATTTCTTTTAGCATTGTTTTGTAGTTTTCTGCATATAGGTCCTGTACTTCCTTGGTTAAATTAACTCCTAGGTATTTGAGTCTTTTTGTTGCTATTGAAAATGGAATTTTCCTCCTGATTTCCTCCTCAGATTGCTCAGTACTAGTGCACAAAAACATTACTGATTTTTGCGTGTTGATCTTGTATCCTGCCACTTTGCTGAACTCATTTATTAGTTCAAGGAGCTTTGTTGTGGATACTTCAGGATTTTCTAAATACAGGATCATGTCATCCGCAAACAGTGAGAGTTTTACTTCTTCTTTTCCTATTTGGATGCCTTTAATTTCTTTGTCTTGTCTAATTGCCCTCGCTAGAACTTCTAGTACAATGTTGAATAACAATGGTGACAGTGGGCATCCTTGTCTTGTTCCTGATCTTAGGGGGAAAGCTTTCAACCTTTCCCCATTGAGTATGATGTTGGCTGTGGGTTTTTCATATATGCCTTTTATCATATTGAGGAATTTTCCTTTCTTTCCTATCTTTTGAAGTATTTTTATAAAAAAAGTATGTTGGATTTTGTCAAATGCCTTTTCTGCATCTATTGAGATGATCATGTGTTTTTTTTCCTTCAATTTGTTAATGTGGTGTATTACATTGATTGATTTTCTTATGTTGAATCAGCCTTGCATGCCAGGAATAAATCCCACTTGGTCGTGATGTGTAAGTCTTTTGCTATGCTGTTGGATTCGATTTGCAAGTATTTTGTTGAGAATTTTTGCATCTATGTTTATGAGAGAGATTGGTCTGTAATTTTCTTTTCTTGTGGAATCTTTTTTTTTTTTTTTTTTTAAAGATTTTATTTATTCATTCATTTATCCCCCCCTGCTGCCCGCGTTCGCTGGGTCAGCCCACCACGCCGTGCGGGCGGGCCTGCCCTCACCAGGAGGCCCCGGGAACCGAACCCGGGGCCTCCCATATGGTAAACGGGAGCCCCACTGATTGAGCCACAGCCGCTTCCCTCTTGTGGAATCTTTATCTGGCTTTGGTATTAGGGTGATGTTGGCTTCATAAAATGTATTGGTTAATTTTCCCTCCTCTTCAATTTTTTGGAAGAGTTTAAACAGGATTGGTGTCATTTTTTTAGAAATGGTTGGTAGAATTCACCTGTGAAGCCATCTTGTCCTGGGCTTTTCTTTGCTGGGAGATTTTTGATGACGGATTCAATCTCCTTAATTGTGATTGGTTTGTTAAGTTCTTGTATTTCTTGTTGTGTCAGTGTAGGTTGGTTATGAGTTTCTAGAAATTTGTCCATTTCATCCAGGTTGTCTAGTTTGTTGGCATATAGTTTCTCATAATATCCTCTTATGATTCTTTTCATTTCTTTGAGGTCATTTGTAATTTCCCCCCTTTCATTTCTGATTGTATTTATTTGCATCTTTTCTCTTTTTTTCTTTGTTAGTCTAGCGAGGGGTCGAGAATTCTTTATCCAGCGAAACTGTCCTTCAAATATGAAGGTGAGTATAAAGTATTCACAAACAAACAGAAACTAAGAGAATTTGCAAAAAAGAATCCACCTCTGCAGGAAATATTAAAGGAAGCCTTAGGGGCGTGGATGTGGCTCAAATGGTTGGGCATCCGTCTGCCATATGGAGGGACCTGGGTTCGATCCCCGAGACCTCCCGGTAAAATAAAAATATATATATATATAGAAGGTGCATGGGTTGCCAGGCTGTATGGGCCAGTGAGCTGCCAGGCCCCGGGAGCCATGCAGCAAGATGATGACGTAATAGGAGAGAGAAGACGAGATTCTCCGAAAGCTCTGAAAACCAGGAACCGAGGTGGCGCAGGTGGCAGGACACCTCTCTCCTACATCGGAGGTCTCCAGAATCGAATCCTGGTTGAAGACTGGAGGAGAACGATGAGGAGATGGCAGGAAAAAGACACAGAGAATTGCCCAGCGAATGGACACAAAACAGCAAATGGGGAAGGGGGGTTTTAAAATGGATGAAATAAATAAATAAATCTTTAAAAATAAATAAATAAATTAATTAAAATAATTAATTCATTAGCTCATTCCCATGAGCTGTTACTTTTCTATTAATTAAAATAAAGGAAGCCTTAGAACCTGAAAGAAAAAGACAGGAGAGAGAGGCTTGGAGGAGAGTATAGATGAAAGAAAAGCAGAAAGGATAACCAAAAGAGTAAAAAGAGAGACAAAAATAAGATGACATATGAGAACCAAAGAATACAATGGAGGAAATAAATAGTGCATTTTCAGTAATATCATTGAATGTGAATGGATTAAATTCCCCAATCAAAACATACAGGCTGACAGAACGGATAAAAAAACATGAGCCATCCATATGCTGCTTACAAGAAACTCACCTCAGACCCAGGGATACAAATCGGCTGAAAGTAAAGGTTTGGAAAAAGATACTCTACGCGAATAGTAACCAGAAAAGAGCAATGATATACTAATCATAATATCATATTAATGATACACTAATATCAGACAAAACAGACCTTAAATGCAAAAAGCTACAAGAGATACAGAAGGGCATTATATATTAATAAAAGGGACGATCCACCAGGAAGATATAACAGTCATAATTATCTATGCACCTAACCAGGGTGCCCCAAAATATGAGACAACTCCCTGAGCCCTGCTCTATTTTTTTCCATTCTTTTCAATTTCAGCTCTGTTGTCTTCTGTGTCACTTATTCTTCTATCAATTTGAGTCTGCTGTTGTATGTTTCTAATGTTTTTTTTTTTTTTAAAGATTTTATTTATTTACTTTATCCATTTTAAGCCCCCCCTTCCCCATTTGCTGTTTTTGTGTCCATTCGCTGGACAATTCTCTGTGTGTGTTTCCTGCCATCTCTTCTCATCCTCCTCCTCCAGTCTTCACCAGGATTCGATCCTGGAGACCTCTGATGTAGGAGAGAGGTATTCTGCTGCCTGCGCCACCTCAGCTCCTGGCTTCTGGAGCTTTCGGAGCATCTCGTCTTGTCTCTCCCCTGTTACGTCATCATCCTGCTGCATGGCTCCCGGGGCCCGACAGCTCAGCAGCACACAGAGCCTGGCAGCCCATGCGCCTTCTATATATATATATATTTTTATTTTACCGGGAGGTCCCGGGGATTGAACCCAGGTCCCTCCATATGGCAGACGGATGCCCAACCATCTGAGCCACATCCGCCCCCTCTGTTTTTTTTATCTCACTTATTCTTTCATTCCCATGAGCTCTGTTACTTTTCTATTCAGGTTTTCAAATTCTTCTTTGTGCTCACTCTGTGTCTTCTTGATGTCCTTTATCTCTTTAGCCTCATTGTCTTTCAACTCATTAATTTGATTTTGGAAATTTGTATGCATCTCATTGATTAATTCTCTCAAATCCTGCATCTCTTCTGGGGCTTTGATATATTCCTTTTCATTGGGCCATTTCTTCCATTTTCTTAGTATGGCTTGTAATTTTTGGCTGATGTCTAGGTATCTGATTAGGGTGGTAAGTTTACTCAGCTGCTCAATTTCTCTTTCATAGGGATTTAGTGGGGGGAGGCTGTGTGTTACTGCTGTTCTTTGATTCTTGGTTCAACCTGTTCTGGGTCTTTAGGATTGTCCCTAAATCTGGGCCATGGACCCAGTAATGGGTTGCAGACCCACTTGTAGGGCCTTGGGGAGGGAGGCTGTAAAGGCCAGGAAAAAACAACTCTTATTTATTTTTAATTTCTGCAGAGCAATTCCTTGGTCTGCCAGCAAATGGAGACTTTGGGCAGCCCTCAGTTCAATGCCTGTTTGGAGTGTTTGCTTCAACAGGAATCAATGTGATGGAGGATCCTGCCTAGAAACTAAGAGCCTTGTAATTCCAACTTTCTCAGAAGCTGTTCTCTCACCTTTGTTGGCAGCCACCTCCTTTTCCCGGGTAGGAAATAATTCCACTCCCCTCTGCATTCTCAACCACCAGTCCTGGCCAGCAGAGAGGGAGATTGAGAGGGTCGGATCTCTTTAGTCCCATGCTGGTTCCCAGGGCAAACAATGGTATGGCCCTACCTGGCCTGGAAGGGCTCATGGAACACAGCAGACCCAATGTGTGGGTCCAAAGCTGAGTCAGCTTTAGGATATGACCTCCTCTCTCCCCTTTCCTGGGGAGATGGAGCCCTGAGGCCCCCTTTGTCTGTAGCCACAGGCCCTAAGGCCTGAGAATTCAAAAGTGTCTCTAATGTGGGGGAAGGCACAGGCATTTGGAGCTGATACTTTTAACTCACTGTTTTGCCACCACAGATCTCTTCCTTTGTCCTCTTAGGGCAGTGTCCAGCCTTCTCCTGGTGACCTAAACTCTAGGCTTCTTTCCAGGACATTTCTGCCTGCCCTCTTGCTATTTTTTTGGGAGAGAAGAGAGTCCCATGTCTTTCTAGTCTGCCATCTTCCTGGAAGTCCTCTATGTTTAACTTTTGAGGGACTGCCTATTTTCCAAAGCAACTGCACCATTATACTTTCCTACTAGCAATGTATGAAGGTTCCAATTTTTCTACCTCCTTGCCAACAGTTATTTTCCATTTTTAAAATTGGTTTGGTATCAAAATGAATTGTCCATAGACAGGTGGGTTTCTTTCTGGACTCTCTACACATCTATCCTATGCCAGAACTGTCTTAATTACTATAGTTTTGTAATAAGTGTTGAAATTGGGATGTGTGTTTTTCAACTTCATTCTTTGTCAAGATTGTTTTGACAAATCTTGTCTGATTGCTTTTCCAGGTCCCTTGCATTTATAGTTTGGATTTAAACTGTACATGTAGGGGGGCAGTTGTGGCTCAAATGGTTGGGCATCCATCTCCCATATTGAGTTGAGGGAACTGGGTTCGATCCCCAGGACCTCCTGGTAAAAATAAAGAAAAATATAGAAGGTGTGTGGGCTGTCAGGCCCCGCAAGCGGGTGAGCCCCCCAGGCCCCGCACGTGGGTTTGCTGCCAGGCCCTATGCGCGGGTGCACCATCAGGACCTGCCGAGCCATGCAGCAAGATGATGACGTAACAGGACAGCGACACAAGGGAGAGCCAAAACGAGACGCGCTGAAAAACCAGGAACTAAGGTAGCGCAGGCAGTAGGATGCCTCTCTCCCACATCGGAGGTTCCCAGGATCAAATCCTGGTGAAGACAGAAGGATGAGAAGAGAGGGCAGGAAACAGACACAGAGAATTGCCCAGTGAATGGACACACAAAAAACAGCAAATCAGGGCGGGGGGGTAAAAATGGATAAAAGTAAATAAATTGCACAGGTATTACATAAATACCTTCTCCCTATGAAAATCTAAAACATGAGGGTTGTCCTTTTAACAATCCTAATCCAAATCCCCCTCCCACTTTCTACATATACCGTTAAAAGTTTTCTTAACTTATAAACTGTCTTTATCATAGGATATTGAATTTTTAACTTAAACTGTAAAATAAATTCACTAAGTTTGGATTAAGTGATCCCATCACTTTGTAAATTAGGGAGGGTCTTGTTAGCCCCCGGGGTCTAAAATAAAAAAGGCCCCTAACAGATTCGAATGGAAACACAACACAGAACCAGCACCTTGAGACAGCTCCTCTGAGAGAGCAGCCACACCCTGCAAGCTGCCAGCATCCCATCGGAACTGGGTAACGGAAGCCTTTACCAGTGTCCATGCTGCACGGGCCTCATGTCTCACACACACACACACACAGACCCTTTTGTCTTCCGGCATCCAGTGCTCACTGCTTGTTCAGCATAAACTGTAACACCAAAATCTGTTCTGATGATTAATAGCATTCAAAGCCTAGGATTTTGGATGTGTTTTGAAGATGGAGTCAGCAGGATTCTCTGAAGCACTGGATTTGGTGTGAAAGAAAAGAGGCGCTAAAGAGGCCTCTGAGACCTTAACCTGAGCAGCTGAAGATGGACTTATGGCTGAATTGGGGGAGGCCGAGGGTGGAGCAGGCTTTGAGCAGGATCAGGGGCTCTGCTGGTCTGCTATTTGGGAGGGAAGTCTGTGTTCACGAGTCACGCAGCTCCTGCAGTGCTGTTCGTCTTCCACTGACCGGAAGCTCTGAAGAAGTCCCCTGCGACTGGATTGCGTATTAACCGTCTCTCATTGACTTGGCTGACTGTTGTGCTTTGTGTCGAGATAGTGCTGGTTTAATTTTTAACGTTGAGCATATAGTTCCCCCGTTTTCTAAGAGTTCAGATAATGACGAGCAAACCAGGATGACCCAGGGATCATTGAAGACAACGACTAAATTACTGTTATTTTAGTGACAGACGGAAGGACACATACAAGTGGATAAGAGGGGAAAATAACCAAACATCACTGGGAGTGGGCCTGGCAGAAAAGGGGATGTGAAAGCAGAGAGAGACAGCCAGCCTCAAGTCTGGGATGAGACAGGCAAGTACTAATCAATCAAGAGGACTTTTTCCTTCTTTTCTCACCAAAAAAACACCAATGCTTAGTTGAAAAGTGGCCACTGAGTTGGCTTGGGCACACCATAGGAAGAAACATATTATCATATGGATTCCTTGCTTGCTCTAGGAAATGTCCTGTGGGCAAAACAAAAAGGGGGATTTGCTAATTGCTGTGTTGGTGCTTACCAAGACCACAGCAGCGCCCATGCCAAACATTTCCCCTAACTTTTAGGGGCTTGATAAGCAAAGCTGAAAGTCAGTGAATTCTACATTTGACTGTTTAGTTTTACCACTATATATATATAAAGTCTTCAAGGCTGCAGGCAGTTTGGAGAAACATAATTGGAAAAGGAAACAGAAAGCATTAAAAATATCTTATTGAATGCGTTACTATGAACCAAATATATTGTGTAACATATTTTGATTTAAAAAAAAATTATATGCATCCAGTAGTAAATGAGAAATGTATTCAGCTGTGTTTACTTCTTAGTTTTTAATTGTTTATATCCCCCATCAGTACCTTGACCTGCTGCAACACAAAGCGGCACCTTCAGTAGCTCCTCTTTCCTCCCCTGATCAATCAAATGTGGTGTTAAGTGGTGTGAACTTGAGTCCTTAGGGTTCTGGGACCTCAGACAGCCCTGAGGAAGCTGGCACAGCCACTGGAAGAGAGGGCCTGTAGGAATGTTCTAATCAAGCTTCTTTTAGTTGCATGGGGCTGAAAGCCACTCGAGCTAACTCGAGTCAAGGGGCTTGGCTAACAACATACAGATCTGAGGGCTCAATCCACAGCCCAACAAAACTGGACCTGGGAACAAAGTCACCAGACCCCAGGCAGCCTTCCCAGGCATCCCAGAACTGCTTGCAATCCTCTCCACTGCCTGGTTTTCCCATCTTGACCACCTGGCACGTGGCAGCTCCTGCAACCCTAGCTGCAGGTGGCCCCCCTTGCTCCTGGAGCTGAATGACGCCTTCCTCTGTCTTCGAGCCCATGTGCCTCCCCAGCCAGAGCACAGGCCTTGGGCTTTGAATGGCAGGTCCAGTAAGCTCTAGCCAGCCACCCCCAAGCCCCAGGAGTGGGGCCAGGTCCAGGGAGAAGTGACTTGTCTGAACGATGGCTCTGGGTGCAGGACATGGACACACCCAGCTGAGCCCTGCCCTCTGGGGTCTCCATGCCGGGCGCATGTGATCAAGCAGCTGTTTTAAGAAGCTGCACCAGATCAGGCAACTCTGCTGTGTGTCCTACACAGCCTCCCAAAGGTGCTGTTCTGAGCCTGAGGCCCCCACAACACTGCCTTGACCATGCAGCCTTCCCCGCTGGCTCCCTCCTACACACCCCACCAGCGTGTGGAGTCCCTGCCCAAGTGGACTTTGCCTAGAATTCTCAGGGGCGCTCCTGGAGGAACACAAACCACGACAGATCAGAAGCCCTGTGTAGCACTTAAGCTGTGCCCTCCACCTGAGACGTTCCCAACAATAAAGCCAGTGTTTTCTGAACTCAGGAGAGGTATACCATCGACTGGCCAGCTCGCCATCCTAAGCCCAGGCCCTCAGGAGCCCTCAGTAGGGAGCTGGTGACCGTAGAGTGGAAGGGAGTGGCAGCTACAGGAAACGGAAGAGGGACCGTCCTAACCCTGGGCCTCAATGGCACACCCTGCCCCTCCAGGCCCTCCTGCGGCCAAAGGAAGCTGTGCAGGTGGAGCACGGAGGCTTCAGCCCAGCCGGCTCTCCTAGGAGCCCCTTAGGAGCTGAAGGCAGGAATCAAAGCCCGGTATACAAAGTCTTTATTTACTGGGAGTCCTAATGTCCAGGGCCCAGCTTCCCCCAGGATCTGCCTGGGCACTCAGTGCACCCCATGGTCAGTCACTCATGATCAGCATTCCTGCAGCCGAGAGTCCTCAGGAGTCAGGAAGTGGCTGTGCCTGTGGAGAAAGCACATCAGTATCTGCTAACACCTGTCCTGCACCCAGCCCGGGGGTCACTGCTGGGGAGAGGACCCAGATCCTGGCCATCTGCATGTAAACAGGCTGGCCGCGGTGACCTGTTACAGGAACTGGGAACCCAGCAGTGGTACAAGAGGCACAAGGCCCTGACTCTGGGGAGTTTCCTATACACAAGTGACAACAGAACACTGTCAACCGGTGATAAATCCTATGAAGAAAGAGACCAGGACAAGAAGCAGAGGTGTTGGGGGCTGGAGGTATGGGTAGTACTTTAAAGGGTCAGCTATAAAATATGCCCTTCATATCATGCTCTGTAAGATGAAAGTGTGCATGTGCTGGCTATTTTGTAGAACAGAGAGGAGACAGACTCTCAGGGCCCCAAATTAGGGAGGAAGAGCTATAACGGGGATGGTATCACCAGGAAGGACAGGGCGGTAGTAAGTGAGCCCCGGCTGTGGGGAGGCTTTAAAGGGGAGGGTGTGATGCCCTGGCCTGCAGGGCCGGGAAGGCCACAGGCAGAGCCTGTCTCCCTGCCCAGGGAGGGAAGGAGCACCTGGGCCTATGGGAGGCTGGGGTGTTTAGTGCTCAAATGCCTGAAAAACTCGTAAGAAACTTCACTGAGAGATGGCTGAGAAGGTAGTGGAGACCATAGGCAATCATCACTGACTTTCTGAGGAGTCAAGAGCCACTCCTGATGGTATTTTCTTTTGGAATCTGAACCTTTTCACTGCCTTATAGAAAGAACCCATGACTTCATGGCTGGGTTAGAAGAGTGTGGCCCCACTATTCAGCCAAGAATTCCCTGATGCAGGCCATGGGCCCCCAGCTGGGCACTGGCCATGACGGAGAAATCTCGGGGCCTTGGGAACCCATGAAGGTAAGTGTTCCAAGGGAAGGGACATCTAAGCTGGGTGGAACTGGCCAGGAGTCAGTGAGGAAGGGCGGGCTGGGCAGAGGTAAAGAGCTGGACAAAAGCCAGGTGGCTGGCCGGAGGGACTGGCACTCGGCAGGTGAACGTGGGCTGGGCGCTGCGACGCGCACACCCGTGTAGCCTGAGCCTGGGGGCAGTGAAGCGCTACGGGAAGACCGTGACCAGCCAGAACCGTCCAGAATGGCCTGGGATTATGGGACGGGGCTGCGGGGTTGGAGGGTTTAGAGGAGGTCGGGGGAGGCGACCTCCCAGGGCTGAGCCCCGCCCTCACCTCCACCTGTTCTGCGCACTGCAGGAAGCGGCGCACGTGCTCGGTGCACCGGCCCGCGTCCGCCTCGTGGCGCCGCAGACACTCCTCGAAGGCCACGAAGGGCTCGGCGCAGGCCTGGCGGATGCGGCGCACGGCGGGGCTGCGGGAGAGGCGGGTCAGGCCGGCCGGGCCGCCCCCGCCCCCGCCCCCGGCCGCGGCCCCACACTCACTGCGCGGACGTGCAGCGCGCGATGTCCATCTTGAGGCGGTGGCAGTCGCGCTGCCACGACTCGGGCCTGGCCGCCACGCACTGGCCGTACTGCTCCAGCTCGCGGCCGCAGTGGCGCGCGGTCACCTCCAGGGCCGCCTGCCTGGGGGCGGGGGCGGGTTCACGCGGGTGCGGAACGCGGGGCGCGGGGGCCCCGGGCCAGATCTGGGCAGCCCCAGAACCCTCGGGAGCTGGGCAGGGCCCGGAGGAGCCAGGACGGGCGGCGAGGGAGGGTCGGCAGGCGAGGGCCTGAGCGCCCAGGGGCCCTGGGAGTGCGCGGGCTGGGGCGCGCCTGGGGTCAGGGGACTGCACCGAACGGAGGGATCGGGGCCGGGGAGAGCCCGCACTGAGCCCCGAGGGCGGCGGGCAAGCCCAGGTCCCCGGAAAGAAGAGGGGCGCGGCCTACTCACATCTCGAGGCCGGGGCCGGCGAGAGATCGCTCAGAGAGAAGCGACCCTCCTTTTCCGGCGTCTGGCTGTCATGGCGGCGGCCTGCATCGCCACTTCCGGCTCCAGCGGCTACGCAGCCTCTCCGGTCCCGGCAGGCCTTGGGGCACCGGAAGTAGGTCCCCGGGCAGGGCTGTGCCTCCGCCCAGCAGTTCGTGTGGCTAGAAGATGGCGGCCGCGGCCCCTCGTCGTGCTGTCGGCTTGGGGTGGCTCTACTGCCGAGCCTCCACGTGCGCAGCCTGGGGCTCCGCTCCACCCTCCTCCTCCTAGCGCGCCCGCACACGCCCTGACCGGCCCTGGCCGCGGCTCTCCCCTTTCCAGATCCGCGCGGTGGTCTCCCTTGGCCGGAGAAAGCGGCAGAAGCCTGGCAGCCCAGGGCTCAGGCCTCCCAGGCTGCAGCCAAGGCGAGCATGAAACGCAGGAGCCAGAGACCAGACGCGGGGTCCCCGCAGTAGATCAGGGAGAGCCTTACAGGGGCCGAGGACAAGAGATGACCGCCACCAGCCGCAAATGACGAAGACCCTCGACAACACTAGCCATTAGAGAAATGCAAATTAAAACGATGAAGAGACAGCACCACACACCTATCCAAATGGCAAAAAAATAAGAACATGTTGACAATACCAGTGCTGGTGAGAATGTGCAGAAACAAGATCACGTGTACGTTGGTGGTGGAAATGTTAGGTTCTCCTAAAGTAACTGTGCAATTAGTGTAGGACGCAGCGATTGCACTCTTGGACATGAGTCCCCGAGAAACGAAAGCTATGCCCACACAAAAACCTGTTCAGAGCATATTTGTAATCGCCCCAAACTGGAAACAATCCAAAATATCCTTCAATACATAAATGGCTTAATAAACCGTGGTGAATTGCTACCATGGGATACTAAGTAAAAAAGAACTATAGATACATGTAACAACTTGGATGAATCTCAAAGGAATTATACTGAGTAGACACCCATCTCAAAACATCACATAAAAAAAAAAAAAAAAAATCACATATATTATTGAAATATCAAAATTACAGATGGAGACCACCAGATTAGTGATTCCCAGGGGGCTGGAGGGGTAGGGAGGAAGAGCCCTGGTGATGGAGCAGTTCTGTATCTTAATTATGTTGGTAGATATATCAATCTACATAGGTGATAAAATTGAATAAAACTACACGAACAAACGATTGTATGTGAAACTAGCGAAATCTGAATAAGCTTTGCATCGCACTGATTTCAATCTCCTAATTGTGAAATCTAATTCAGAACTTTAAAAAAAAAAATTTTTAATTGCCATTTTTATTGCTGCTTTAAAAAGGGGGGAGAGGCTTGAATAGTCCCCAGCAGACAGAGAGTGGATTGGGTGGGAAAGTCTAGACCTGAGGTTGTACTGATGGCAGGGGAAATACTGGTCAATAGATTCAAGGATTTTTTCCTTATTTTTTAAAAAACAATTTCATGAAGCAAAGCCAGGATAGTTCCTGAATGAATAGATTTTTCTCAGGCTAGTCCTACCTACCAGATTCAGGAAAGAATTACCTTAGGTAGCCTTTTCACATCAAAAAGCATCTTATATTTGCTCACATGTATACAGCATTATTTACTGCCAACACTGTTATACCAGCCAAAAAATGGAATAAGTCAAATATCCATCAACTGGGGACTGGTATATACATAACAGTACATCCACAAGATTAAATACTGTACAAAGGAAAAGAAGAGACACTCTAATATGAAAGCTCAATATAAATTATGCCCCAAAAAGCTGAGTGTAGAACAGACTAAATATAAAATACCCCTTGGATTTGAGATTTAGTATGAAAAAAAGGATGTAAAAAAAACTCAAATTTTTAATATCCATTACATGTTGAAATGACATTTTGGATATATTACATTAAATGCATTATCAAGATAAATGTAACCTGTTGCTTTTTACTTTAACATGGCTACAAGGAAATATGAAATTGCATCTATGGCCTGCATACTTGCTTGCACTGGCGCTGGCTGCTCTACATGAACAAATCACCCTGCTGGAGCAAGGACGGAATATGGGGAGGTGGGACTGCATGGAAAGGAGACTTCTCTGCAGACGCTGCTACATATCAACATTTTGTTTTAAAAAATATATCCTTACATGAGAGGGACTCCAAAGCCCTGAATTCTGAGTTGCCAGGTCTTCGCTGAAAGTTCTAATACCCCTGAAAACACTAGAGTATCCCAGTAAAAATATCTTCACAGAATTAAACTTAAATTTTGTTTTAACCAAATAGCTCTCCTAAACCAAAGGGCCAGCATCAAGTTAAACGACATCCAGTTTCACTTTGATGTTCATAGCTGCCAGTTCTGCTACAAAATAGCGAAACACGTAAGGCACAGAAAGGGAGTCAATGGTGTCACTGTGATTGCACAGGGCGCAGCTGTACTTCCTGTTGCGCGTGGCGGACCAGGAAGGGGGAGGCTTCTCTAACAGCGGAGAGAGCAAACTGCCACACTTCACACAAACGTGGGCGACTGAACGATCAGAGCAGTTGAAGAGGCGGTCATGCAGGAGGAAAGATGTACCGTGAGCTAAAAGAGCATCCCGCTCCATTTCCCCAAAACGGATCCCACCCTGAACATTTCTTCCCCCAATAGGCTGGTTGGTGACTTTGTCTCTGGCTCCTGTAGTTCTAACTTGAAATTTGTCTGAGACCATGTGGCGTAAGCGTTGATAATAAACCACGCCTATGAAAATGTCTGCTGTCAGTTCTAGCCCACTGATGCCACTGTACAGCCTCTCGGTGCCATAGAAATTGTAGCCAGCAGCCCTTAACATCTCACCGAAGTATTCTAAAGCCGAGTTCTCCTCTGAAAAGATGAAGGGGGTAGCATCATGGCAGAGACCGTGCAAAGCTGCAGACTTCCCTGCCATACTCTCAATTAGCATGCCAATGGTCATACGGGATGGAAAGCCATGAGGATTGAACAGAATGTCTGGGACCATCCCACTTTCAGTAAAAGGCATGTCCTCAGCTGGCCACAACCTGCTCAAAATGCCCTTTTGACCATGGCGACTGGCAAACTTATCTCCAATAGTTGGATTCCGAGGGATTCTCATTGTAACGCAAACACACTTGAATTTTCCACTTCCAGTGTCATTACTGCACACTTTGATGTTATCCACAATACAATTTTCTTTAATCCTAGGAAAAAAATAAACCATATGAAAAGTGAAACTAGTTGCTTAAACATATAATTAGTGCTTCACAAGAATATGTGCAAAACATATTTTTAACCTCCATCTGCCAATACAAAGGGAGCTGCTTTTCCGAGAATCGCGTATGAGCAGGGCCACGGTTCTGTCCCCACAGATTTGTGCTCATTTGAAAGAACACCAGCAGCACAGGCAATGGGAGCCCTGTCCCTGAAACCAACTCTGTGGTAAAATAAGCTGAAATAAAAACCTGTTTTTAGCAAGAGCCTTAATGAACTTGGTATTTTAGCTAGGAAACATTCTTAACATGGGGGAAAGACTATCAAGTTTGAATAATGTAGTTTTAAATGAATCACAGATAACAAGAGCAGAAAACCAACGGCAGTACAATGACAACTCTGCCTCATTTAAACAATGCCAATTCAGTTATGCCCGAGACAATAATTGAGCTACCACGTATTTTTTCCCTCCAAAAGTTCTCCCATTAAAAGATAGCTCTGACTGAACTCTAGCAATTCCACTCAGAAAGAGCCTTTAAAAAACAGTGTGAACACCCAAACTCACTTGTAGTACATCACAAAGCTCTCTCCGGTGTTGAGGTTTAGGTAGCTGTAATACGGATCTCCATACTGTAGTCTTGCTCCAATAAATGGCAATCCATCGTCATCCAACTTCTGAAAAACCCGGGGGTCACCAGGTTTGACTCCAAACACCAGACTATCATCTCCTTGTTTAATTTTTTCAGAGAGATCTATGAACTCAGACTTGTAGACACTTCCATGGGCAAAGCCTCGTTCCCAAGAGGCCTTATTTACAATCTGTAACACCAAGGGATCATGAATTTAATGACTGTGGCCATATGGGGATTTCCAAAATAAAGCTCATTAGGGTTATAATACTTGGTTTAAAAACTCTTCCCACATTTTCCAAATCACCTATACTATAAAAGTCCAGACACAGGTAAATGGCTTAAAACCTCCCATGTTCATTCAACGTTCACTTGCATCATGCAGCCGAGCACGCCAAGCGCGTGCCTGCCTGGACATCTGTTGAGTGTCCCTGAGGCTGGTCCACTTTCCATCAGGCCAGACTCACACACCTGGTGTTGGGTACACAGGGACACAAGAATAATCCACCTGCCACCCACAACGCACAAAAAAGCTTAAAACTTAAAAAGGAGGGAAGAACAGCATCTCCTGGTATAACTCACCATGGCATCCTCCATATCATAGCCGGTGTAGGAAATTACAGCCACGATGGCATTCGTCCCGATGGGGTAGTTATCCATGTCGTAGTAGTCATACATGTATGGTCGGACTAAGGGACTCTGTGGAGTCTGAAGACGATACAGCTTATTATCCGATCGGTCTTGATAAGTAAGAAGTGGAAAGCCCATAGTTTGCTTACCTACAGGAAAAAAACACCTTAGTGCTTTCTAGGTTATAAAGGTGACACATAAAACTGTAAACAGCTGAATTTGCATAAACATTGTAAATGGTGGTTGCGATTACGGTGTAGGACATGCCTGAGAAGACAAGGAGGCATCTCTGTGTCAACAGGACCAAGCCATAAAAACAACGCAAGTGGGAGAAGTGTGCAGGACAACACATTTGACATGACACCATGACATTATGTGCCTTTATAACACACCCCCAAGAGTTCTACATCTGGTTTATGAACACACATATAATGTGCCGAAAGCATAAAAAGTAGATGTGAAGGACACACACACACTTCAGGATATTACTTCTGAGGAGAAAGGAGGAGTGAAAAAGGGACATTAGCTGTTACCCATGCTGATTACACTCTAAACACACAGGCACACTGCAAAATATCAACATTTGTTAATTCTGGGCAGTGGGGTATAGGTAAGACTCTTCTACTATTTTACTGTATAGACAATCATTTTGAAATAAAAGATGATGTAAAAAATTAAAGAAAAAATATATATACAAAGTGGAACTAAAAAAATATATATATATAGGAAAGGAGACTTCCATCTTCTAGTAATAGAGTTACTCCTAACAAGATCACTCTCAACAAAGATCTGGAAAATAAGAAATATATATATATACATACACCCCTGAAAGCACTGGAGAGTAACCAAAAGTAGACAGGAACTTGAGAAGGAATTTACACTTGGACAAAAGGAATTGCACTAGGTGAGTTTCCAGCTTTTTATGTTTTTTTTTTTTTGGCCCGAGGGCCAGCCAGCGCAGTTGCTAAAACTTGGACAGAAACCCACAGTCATAATGGCACACTAGCTTGGAGAAGCAGGAAAGAGTTCAGAGCACACAGTACTGAAAAGTATGGCGGGAACCACAGAAAGGAGAGCACCACAAAGGAAGGGTCAAGTTCCACAGGCGAACTTCTCCCACTTCTTTGGTGGACCCCTGAGAACTACACATTCATGAGACGATCCAAGCAGCCCATCTAAGGCTAGAAGAACTTGCTTCAACTGCTGCAGGAAGACAGTGTGTTCAGCTAAATGAACTACCAGTTAAAACTAAAAGCCAATCTTCTTCAGGTGAACCTAACAGTACAGTCATTACAACAATGTTTAGCACATAACCCAAAATCACTGGACATATGAAGAAACAGGAGCACATGACCCACAGTCAAGAAGAAAATGTAACCAGTGGAGGTTGACCCTGAAACGACCCAGTTGCTGGAATTCACAATGATTCAGAACACTTACCCCCACCCCAAAAAAAAGTATGTTCATGACGAGTGAAGACAAATCTCAGAGAAAACAGAAACTAAAGAAAAATCTTAAGGACAGAAGAGTAACGACACATTACGAATAGAGAAATAACACTATAAATAACCACTGATTTTATTAGAAACGACGGAGACCACGGGACAGGGGAACACCATCTTTTGACTGAAAGAAAAATAACTGTCAGTTCAGAATTGTAAACCCAGTGAAAATTTCCTGCAGGTGAAGATGAAATAAAAACATTTCCAGGGAAGCGGCTGTGGCTCAATCAGTAGGGCTCCCGTTTACCATATGGGAGGCCCCGGGTTCGGTTCCCGGGGCCTCCTGGTGAAGGCAAGCCCGCCCGCACGGCGTGGTTAGCTGACCCAGCGAGCACAGGCAGCAAGGGGGGGATAAATGAATAAATAAATAAAATCTTTAAAAAAAAAAAAAAAAAAAAAAAAAAAACATTTCCAGATAAAGGAAGAATTTGTGGCCAGTAACCCACCTGCACTACAAAAAGTGCTAGAGGAAGCTCTTTAGGCTGAAGGCAAATTACATGGATAAAAATTTGAATCTTCAGGAAGGAATGAAGAGCCCTGGAAGCAATAATTATGTGGATGAGTATAACGGCTTGTATTCTTCAAAAGTGAAATCATGAGATTTCTGATAAACCCAAATCAACATTCAACAAAATGAATTGTCTTTATTCTTCAAAAATGTCAATGTCAAGGAAGACGGCTCAGAAACTGTTCTAAATTAAAGGAGACTAAAGTTACAATGTGTGGCTTTGGACTGGGTGCTGCACAGAAAAAAATCTGCCACAAAGCGCACTAGTGGGAGAACTGGTCAATATCACTGGTCAAAAGGATGATGACACAGGTACCAGTCAAATAACTGTCCTGTGGTTTTGTAAGTGAGCATCCTTGTTCTGAGGAACACATGGAAGCGTTTGGGGATAAAGCGGCAGGATGCCTGCAGCTCACCTTCAAGTGGAAAAACAAGATGCAAGTGGGGCAAAGTGCTAACAATCAGGGAACCTTTGTGCTACTTTTGTAACTCTTCTCTAAGTTTAAAACTATTTCAAAATAGGAAGTGACCAGAGCGCTCTTCTTCTGCCTTACCCATCTGGCACTGGTACATGTTCCGCGGACTCTGGTTGTGGTCAGAGAAAGGGATGAAATTGGCGATCACACTCAGCAAGCTGTGCGGAAAAAGCTCCTGGTGCGTGGAAACTCCAGCAACGACTTCATCCTCAAAGATGGCTACGTTCATGAAGACCTGCGAAGGAGGAAGAGCAAGTTCACGGCACGAGGAACTGACTGCCGGTCTATCAACTTCCTGCTTCTCAGGGCTTACCACTCAGGCATAGCCAGCATCCCGGACACTGAAGGGGTCTCTGGGAGGCACAGGGAGGCTTGCCTCGGGTGTCTTATTCTAGATCTACTCTGGTCCAATTGTGAAGGGGAACAGCAAGAAATAAAAATTTTAAGTAGTAGGAAAGTCACAGTTTTACAGTGGCAAAGAGTGCAAGTGCGTCTAATGGAACGTTTCAACCTCACCACCTGAGGCAGAGCTCCGCCCTGGAGCCAAGCAGGGACAGGAGGGGACAGGGCCACCAACCTCCCCACTGGCTCAGTGTGTGAGTGGAGTGAGACGAGACACATGAGCTGCTAAGAGCTAGGCGCAGAGGAGGCAGAAGCGACAGGCCTGACCTCCGAATGCCCAGCTGTTGCCACAACACAATGAACATGCTCCTTAACAGCAGTTGTCACGAAGCCTCTGAAGCTGTACACTCTGCAAGCAATACAGACACCGCACGCTCTGCGTACCTGCTCCATAGTTCCAATTAGCTCTTCTTTGCCTAATTCCAAGTTCTGCACAGGCCGGACTAGTCTACAAGGAGTGGTAAACAGAAATAATCCTGGGTACAGACTCGGTTTTCCTGTCATGGGGATAAGGGCCACCTCCATCCAGGGAGGGATTCTTTTTTCTCTTAACACCTGTTTTCAACAAAAAGAGAGGTCAATAAATAATAATTTATTTCAAATTTGCTGCCCCCCCCATTGAGAGTGGGGTGGGGGATAGGTAGAATGGGGTGGGAGGTCAAATATAAAAAACAATTTCTTAAGAAATTAAATCAGCCATGAAAATAACAAATCTTAATGCCCCACACCATGGCTGTCCTGCCAGTCTCAGGCCCAAAGAGAAGGCCCCTGGGCCACAACAGGATGGCAAAGGCCTCACTTCCTGGGAGCTCAGCCCCACCAGTTGGCTGGTGATGGCTGAGACTGGGCAAAAGGCAAAGGAAGAATGCACGTGCAGACACACTAAACAAGTATAAAACACAGCGGAGCGGGTGCAGCTCAGTGGCTGAGCGCCTGCTTCACACAGACAAGGTTCCAGGTTCAATCCCCAGTACTTCCTTTAAAAAATCTTATAATGTATTAAATGAAAAGCCCTTCCACCTATAAAACAAACAAAGCAAATCAAAAGAAAGCACAATTAAAGAAATAATAAAGATGAAACCTGAAATTAATGAGGGTGGAGTACAGAAAAAGGATAAAATTACTAAACCAAAATTCTTGATTCTTTAAACAAAAGAAATTTTTTTAAAAAATCACGAGTCTACTTTGCAGTTCTCTATCAAAATATATTTTGATGAAATGGACAAAGTACAAGTTACCAAATCAGACTGAGTAGCAACAGAAAGTTTAAAGAAATCCGATTTCCATGTTAGAAATACAGCTATCAAGACCCTACCCCACTGCAGCACAAACAGGGAACCCTAACGTAAACCAGGGACAACTATAAAAACATTTTTCCTCAATTATAACAAATGTACCACACTAATGCAAGGTGTTAATAATAAGATGGAATACGTGAATTCTGTATTTTACACATGATTTTCTGTACTGTAAACTTACAACTTCTCAAAAACCAAAAAGAAAAAAGAAAAAAAGAAAAAGAAACTATGCCACAAAAAAGCACTAGAGCCAGATGGTTTCATACAGGAATTTTACCAGACCTTCCAAGACCAGCAGCTATGTGGGAAAGCAAAGCCCCAGATAATAGCTGGGAAATCACGAAAATGACAACCTGCAAGAGGGACTGGCCCCATCAGATATTAAAGCATTCTAGAAACATACTTGTGCACAGATGAACAGACAGAGCAACAGCAGGTGGACTTTGTAAATAAATGATGTTGGGACAACTGGATAAACATTCCAAAAACGATAAAATTAAACCTATAATACCTCATCCCATACACAAAAATAAAACCTAAGTGGATCAGAGATCTGAATGCTAAAAATGACACCAAACAAGTACTAGAACAAGGAAGAATTTTGAGAACAAGGCAGGTAAAGGCCAACCATAATTCAACGTCCAGATGCAATAAAATGAATCTGACTAAATAACAAAAAGGTTGTGCATAGCAAACGAATAAAAAACATAGCAAAGTCCAAAGAGAAAGTCACACAAAAAAGATCCACATCTCATGCTCGCTTCAGCAGCACATATACTAAAATTAGAACAATACAGAAAATTAGCATGGTCCCTGCACAAGACAGGCAAATTCGTGATGCATTCCATATTTTTATTTCTCAGGAAGCTAAATATAGAACTGCCTTATGATCTGGCAATCCCTCTACTAGGAATATATCCTGAAAAACCGAAAACTGTGACGCAGACACCTGCACACTGATGTTTACAGGAGCATTTACACAATTGCCAAAAGATGGGAACAACCCAAGTGTCCATTAACCGATAAATGGATAAACAGAATGTGGTGTATACATACAATGGAATACTATGCTGCTCTAAGAAGAAACGAAATTGGTACATAAATGATAACATGGATGAACCTTGAAGACATTATGGTGAGTGAAATAAGCCAGACCCAAAAGGACAAATGTTATCTGGTCTCAATAATTTAAACTAAATATGAATAATACACACATGGAGTTAAAACCCAGAGTACAGGTTACCAGGAGATAGGATGAGGACTGAGAAGGGGAACAGATGATTAATGTATGTGGAAGTTTTAATCAGCTTGACTAGGAAAGTGTGGAAATGGATAGAGCTGATGGTAACACATTATAGTGAGTAGCAGCTGGTTTATAAAAGGGGTTGAGGCTGAAAGGGGTAGTCTAGGGATGTAAATGTCAATTGAAAGACAACTAGAGAATAACCTAAGGACTGATTAACATAGTGAACCCAGAGGAGGATGAAAATGGTAGTTAACAGTACAAATACAAGAATGTTCTATGAAATAGAACAAATGTACATCACTCTAAATGAAAAATGAAAATTACAAGGTAAGAATATAGTAATGCATGGAAAAAATACAGTTAATGTAAATTATGGTCTATAGTCAACAGCAATATTGTAATATTCTTGCATCAATGTCAAAGAAGTACTGTATTAATAAAGAGGGGGTATGGAAAAAAATATAGCAAACGTACGCTATAGATCAGAGTTAGTGGCAGTAGTCTGAGTAGTAGCAGATTATGAGTAGTCTCTCATAATCTATGACAAATGTTCCACAACAATAAAGGTGTTGGTGGAGGGGGGTTGTATGGGGATTCTGCACATTGTGCACAATTGTTTTTTAAGTTTACAACTTCTCTAATGAAAATTTTGTTAAACAGACCAACATCTCTAATATATATATATGAAACTCTAACTATGAGGGAAAATGATAAAAATCTTGACAGAAATACGAGCAAAAAGCATGATTAAATCACACATACAAAAAGGTGTGAAAACGGCTCTTGAATGAGAAAATGTTCAATTTTACCCACAGGCAGAACCCTGTGGCCTAGACATGCAGACAGAAAGCAGCAGCCACACTCAGGGCTCAGGGCTCAGGCATCACCTTGCTCTGTCCAGGAACACCACACCCTAAATCCCACACTCCAGTGAGAGGAACCAGCGATGCTTCCAGAAATGGCGGAATCTATGACTGGGGCAGGGAAAATATAAGATGAGCCTGGACCCGGAAAGTGAGAATGTGCTCAAGAACCAGAGGATGGGACGTGTCTAAGGGACATAAGAGCCACACGAAGGAGCTCCCAACAGCCAACACTGAACAACACGGACAAAGCACAAAATAAAGGCACGTGAGTCCATGATGTAAAACTGGTTGGATAGATAAGTGGGAGAGGGGCAACAAATCTTCCTAACGGAAGAATTCCAAATAACACACGTAGAAGCTCCCCCTCCTCCAGGTCTCTAGGACATATCTCACTCAACCCCCCTAGGCAGTGGAGTGGACTTAGCAACTTGTTTCCAAGAAAAGGGAAAAAGGGGAGCTCCACATTGGAGAAAGCACACCTGAACGAAATCTGAGCGAAGTGACGAAGGCAAACAGCCAACACACCATCACGTGGGCGCCACGTTCCCCTAGATGGGATGCAGTGGGAAGGCACTTCACCTCGGTGATCTTCCCAAAAACCCCATGAGAAAAACACTAGACAACACCAAATCAAAGGACGTTTCACAAAATACCAGTATTCCTGAAGACTGTCACAGAGCAGAGACCAAAGAGCCATGGCAGCTAGCCAATGCCCCTTGGAATCCGGGGCTGGATCCTGGGCAGAAAAACACGTGGAAGCAGAGATCCATACAGAACCTGGAGTTTATGTCACAGGAATACACCACTGTGGGCTCCATGGTAATGTGAGAAGATAACATGAGGTGAAACTGGCAGAAAGTATATGAGAGGATATTCGAAAACTGTACCATATAGACAGCATTTTGATAATTCTGAAATTATTACAAATAAAAAGCTATATATATTAAAAAAACCTTAACACAGGATATGATATAGAGTTTCTTTTTTGGGGTGATAAAAATGTTCTGAAATTAGATAGTGATGGATGGACAAATTTATAAATATACTGAAAAATATAAGATAAGCACTGAATTGTACACTTTAAAAAGGTGAATTTTATCTCAATAAAGGTGTTACAAATAAAAAGAAAACCCTTAATTAGTAACCAAACAACCCAATTAAAATCAAGCAAAAAACCTAAATGCCTATGTACCAGAGACTGATTGAATAAATTACGGTACATCCACACAAGGGAGTACACTGGAGCTGTGAAAAAGAATGAGGAATATCTCTATGAACTTATATGGAATGATTTCTAGGATATACTGTTACAAAGTGCAGGGGAGTGGGTGTAGCTCAGTGGTTGAGCACCTGCTTCCCATATATAAATCCCAGGTTCAATCCCCAGTACATCCTAAAAAAATACATAGTGCAAAATATGCTACCTTGCTATCTATTGGGGTAAACATGAAAATATACATCTACCTATTTGTTTTTGGAGGGAAAAAAAGGATAAATAAGAAACTAAGGGTGAGTGGAAATGGGGTGGAAGGTGTGGTAGGTGGGGGACGGAGTAGGGAGTGACACTTCTTTGAATAAACCCTTTTGTAAAACTTCAATTTTTGGAACCATGTTAGTGTTTCACCAACTCAAAATAATAAAATTAATAAAGATGAAGGGGGGAGGCTTAAAATGGAATACAAATGGAAATAAGCAAACCTAGCTGTATTCACATGAATAACATAAACACCCTGAAAAAGAAAAAATTAACTCAAGGAACTTATAAACACAGTACTTTTTTTAAAGTGTAAAAGACAAAAAGATCTGTAAACAAGTATTAATCTGTCCTTAGAGAATGTATCTTACACATTGGCCTGGACTATTAACTTGGAAATATCGTCCCATGTTTCAGGAGACAGCGCATAAGCAAATACACTGACTTTAGCGGAAGCCATGTTCCCACTGTTGGAAAAGGAAGTTACAAATAAGGAAGGGAAAGACTAGGGTAACTGGTGTTGGACTGGAGTGAGTGTGAACTCAGTTTTGAATCCCTGCACGCATGTACGTGTGCGCTTGTACCCACAGGAACGTGGGCAGCCATACCTCTCACCCAGACCTTTGTTTCTAAGATGCGTAAGAGCTGCTGCTTTGGAGAAGCGGCTGATTTCAGGGATGGGGTAGGGGAAGTACAAGATGAGCTTGGAACAACTGGTTGTGCCAGAAGGCAAAGAAGTGCTCAAGAATAGTGGGACGTATTGAAAGCACACAGGCCAGCCCAGAGGGCTTCCCACTGACCAAGTCTGATACAATTTGAGCATTAATATACACGAAAGAAATACACACGAAAACAAGCATCTAAAAATCCATGCTGATGTAAATAAATGAGAAAATGATAAATGGAGGAGAAAGGAAAGCTCTCCCTTACAAAACAGCAGCTAATAAAAGTAGTTACAACTAAGGTAACATGGATAAAAGTAATGTAATATTTTGCAGCAATGGCAACAAGATATTTTTTCAATATTAAGGGACAATAGGAGGGTATAAGGGGGATTGGGATTTTTCCTTCTGGAGAAATGAAAACGTTCTAAAATTGACTGAGGTCATGTTAGCACAACTTGTGATGAAAATGAGGGCCACTGAGTGTACTCTGAATGGAGTGTACAAAGCATGGGGCTGTATAACACAGGGAATGCAGTGGTGGAGGATGGACTGTGGTTAACAGGACAAATATGAGAACATTCTCTCATCAACTATAACAAGTATATACTACTAATTCAGGGCGTCAATAATTGGGTGGGTTGGGGGAAAAATATACCAAATGTACGAACTTGGCTATAGTTGGCAGTAGTATTTTGAAGATGCTCTTTCATAGTTTGTAACGGATGTTTCACAACAATGCAAGGTGATGGTGAGGTGATGTGTGGGAGCCCTGTATGATGATATGCATGTTTATTTTGAGTTCACAATGATTACTATACACTTATAGTCTATGGGTGTTCACTTATGAATGATATGCTTCAATAAAGCTTTATTTAAAAAGAAAGGGGGGGAAAAGTAGAATAAAAGATGGAATTAGAATATAGCCATTTGGTAACCGTCACAGTAACAATTCAGCAAAGAATAATCAATGGAATAGTCATAATTTAGCAAAGAATCTTCAACAATATGTGAAGATTTGATGAGAACAGGACATTCACACAGCCTTCAAATCTCTCCCCGTGAGTAATTTATTACAAAGGAAGAAAGAGCAACTCTCAGGGGGATCCACCTTACAGTGCCGAAGCTGGCAGCACCACCAAAGCCACCAGGTAATACGCCCTGGATCTCAGGGGGAGCATAAGACACTTAGATCAGGGGACGGGCTGCACAGAGATTGCCCTGCACGCTTAACAAGTCGGGGCGTGTGAAAGGCAGCACAAGGCAACCAACCGTCCAGAATAAAGAAACAGGACAACTGCATGAGACAGCGACCAGGAGGAGAAAAACAGCTATGAATGATGTGGCCTGCGACAGCTGGTGGAATCTGCACTTCATGACTTGATAAACATGCTGTGGCTGCTGAAGAGAAAGTCCTTGTTCTTAGAAAAAATTCCCTGAAATATTTTTGGGAAAAGGGATATAATGTCTGTACACTGCTCTCAAGTGGCTCAGGAAACAAGTATACATTTTTACAGAGCATACAAATGAAAAAGCAAACAGGCAAAACATGACAGCGGGCGGTGGCTAGCGTCATTCTACTTGATTTTTTGGAAATGTGCATTCAAGGCCCTGAAGGCAACAGGCCTGACTTACATCTTGAATATCTTTATTATTATTTGAAATGTCTGTGTTTTGATGGCCCCTATGTGGCACTAACATTTATTCCAGGCAGGTTGCCAGTACAAGGAAAAAAAGTTAAACTTGGTGGATAAGCAGACTGGGGCCTCAATGACACTGCTTCAAAGGTCAAATACAAACGAGGTCTGTGCAAGGCAACGGTTTGCCACCAAAGGGAATGTACAGGTGCTTTCAGAACTAGCTTCTGGTACCCTGGGGCCACCTCAACAACTAAAAAAGGACGAAAAGCCTACGATTAGGGGATGGAACAAGTCACCTTAAAGTGCCGGAGAGACGCTGCGATGCTGGGCGCCAGCTCCTTCTCCACCCAGCCCACCAGGACGCCATCCAGCAGCACAGGGTAGCACTCGCCGTAGGGCCGGTGCGGGGTGCCGTCAGCTGGGGTGACCCCTGGCGAAGGCAACACAACAAGCACAGGTGACTTTTCCAACATTTTTGGTTTCCCCACATGGGTTCAGCAACTGCTTCACATCTCAAATACCAATTATCTAAACAATGTTTCTGTATTGCTTGTATAAGCTTTCATCAGTTCTGCACGGATACATAAGAAACCAGTAGTGCCAACTGCCTAGAGGAGTGCAGCTGGGCAGCAGGGCTGTAGGGCAGGCCTTTCACTCTACAGCTTTTATATTTTGATTTCTGAACCATGTGCATGTATTAATCCCCCCCCAATATAATTAATGAGATTAAACCCCAAATACCTTCTAAAGTCAGTGAATTCATTTTACAAAATGCCGCCATTTTAAAAAATAATAATAAAAAAATTAAAAATGAAAAAAAAAAAAAAAATTTTTTTTTAAAAAGCCGCTGTTCACTCAGTGTGTCTGCATCATCCGAATCTGACCATCCCTACTGAAAGTTAGTCAGCATTTTCTAGTCTCTCTTCTTCCCTAACACCAGAGCAAAAAAACCCTTCTCTTCTGCAGTGGATATTTTTTTACCACATCGCCACTTTTTTCTTTTCTCCTTGCTATGCTTCTTGGACTTAGGCATTTTTAAATCACTGGTGGCAAACAAAATTATCCTTTTCCTCACAGAGGGCCAACCTATGAATTGCACTGCCTATAGCCTCTGAACCGTATTTCTTACTTTCTCTGGGGCTCCTATCCCAGAGGCTACTGTCTAACTGGCAGAAGTACTTCTAAATGGAAAATTGTGACTTGACTCAGTGCTCCTGTGGATGCTTGAGATATCTATCATCTGATCCCTATGAGCTGGGGGTTCCACCATACAAACCTAAATCCCAACGGAGGCCCCCTGGACTGGAGGACTGCACAAAGCCCAAAGGAAAGGCCAACACCTTTACTCAAAGAACAGTGCGCAAGACAGCTGTGCAGCCCAAGCGAGGCAACAGCCGCAGGGCTCCCAGGAACGAAGACTGAATGTGAGCCTGTGAGACGAGTGGGCAGACCAGATAACTTCCTTTTTAGCTACCTTCTTGCAAACCAACACTGCTTTCTACTTAGTGATGTAGGGAGAGTGACACAGGAAAAATGACCCAAAATGTTACTTAATAGCTTTAAAACTTTCAATATCAACTGTTGATCTATTTCAAATGCTTTGACATCACTATCTTGAAAGAAAAGAAAAAACAAAACACCTACAACACTTAATTTCTTCTATCCTGTTTTCATTTTCAAAGAATGCATCTGACATTCTGTAGAGAAGGCAAGAAAGCAGCCAAACTCTTGCATAAAAGAGTGAAAAAGAATTCTTCCAAGAATTCTTTGCTGAGTCCCAAAAGTATAACTTACCTTTCCATCTGTTAAAAAGAAACATACCAACAAACTAGACTGCTAAACAGCTGTGCACCACATACCCAAGCTGCAGAGCAGAGCTGGAACAGACGTTGTGCACACAAGCTGTGTGACGACCTCACACACGGCAGTGAGGTGGTTCATGAGACCACAGGGCTCCCCATCCGGGGTGTGCACGGGACAAAGGAAACCCCAGGACTCTGGGAGCAGCCTGCGCACTGTGGTGGTCCTCATCTTGGCAAAATCAGCCCCTCTGTGCACACAGCGGAAGTGGGAGAGATAGCGTACGAAGTTCAGCTTGTCGGCCACAACACAAAGTCCAGAATCTTGCAGGAAGCCAAGACCTTAGTGAAACAAAGGTAACTCAAAATCAGGCTGAACTTTTAAAAGTCTGTTTTTATTTGAGGCTCTGATGACAAAACCCAAGAGCACTCTACAGATCAGAGTGGGTTACTGTACAACTTATTAGCACTGATGAGTAGAAATAACTTACAAAAAATAATAAAAATCCACTCTGTGGGAGAAGATTAAATGAGTAACAAAATAGCAAGTAATTAAATGGGATTTACCCAAGAGGGCTGGATAATAGCATTGTTACCCTAAAAGAATCCGCAGCATTATCATCTGTGGAAGAATGAAAATTTCTTGGCCCCCAATTAACTTTTTTTTTCCTTCTTTTTATAAAGTATCCCAGGTGACTCTGATGCAGATGGTTTTGGGATGGAATCTGGAATTACCCTTCGACTTCCCATGAGGTCTAAGACCCTTCAGTTTTTAGAAGGAGGCAGGGGTAACCTATTTGGTTATCATGCCTGGATGACACAGTCCAAACCCTTCAACCTGACGTTCACTTGTCAAAATTCACCATAACATGAAATATGTCTTTAGTAAAAGTGAAAAGTTTACTTTTAAAGAGAGCCTCTCTCAGTGACAGGTAAATCTATACTGAGTAATTTGGGGAAAAAAAGAAAACAACTAAAATAGAGCTTATTTATTTAATTTCACCTGTTTTAGAACGCAGATTCCCAGTAGCAAGAAGATATTCAAACGGTTTTGTAAGGTCTGTTCCCATACTAAAAATCTTCATTAAATTTTCAGTGTTTAGGGAGACATTGGTTTTCTGAGCTTTCTTTTCTAGAGCTATTCTAATAGACACTAACCAAGCTTCCATTTTTTCCTGAAATAAGAAAAAAAAATTTCAATGTAAAAATATTAAGTGCTATAATTATCAATCACAAATTTCTTATTTACCCCTTCCACATAAGCTGTACAATCCACTACAAAGAGCCACTAATTTATACACTTGACGTGAAAATACCTAAACCTAAAGGACTATTTTTCAATGTATTTCTTAAGACAGAAGACAGCACCAGCTCTAGACCAGGGTTTCTCGACCTTGAAGCCCTCGACATTCTGGGTGGGTAGTCCCATACACCACAGGGCACTGGGCACGCCTGGCCTCTACCCACCAGATGCCAGTGGCGCCTCCCAAGCTGTGAAAACCAAAAATGCCCCCAAACACGGCCCAATGGCCTCTGGGGGCAGGGCAACCCCCGCCCCCAGCTGAGAAACACTGCTCTAGATCTACCCACCCCAATGGAACAATCAAAGCGTGTTTGCTCTGGCCTTGGAAAAGCACTCTCCCCCCCACCCCAGATGGCTCCCTCCTCTGCCTGTTGTTTGTGCTTGTTTTTTTTTTGTTGCTTCTTTTGTTTTGTGATTCTGCTCGTTGTCTGTCGTCCTTTTTTTTCTTTAGAAGGCACTAGGAACCGAACCCAGGACCTCCCATGTGGGAGGTGGGTCCTCAACTGCCTGAGCCACATCTGCTCTCCAAAAGTTTTTAATTTAAATGCTCTTGAACTGATTCAACCCCAGCAACGAGCAGCAACAAAGCTTTGGGACCAAAACATCAGCCTCTGTTCCCAAGAAGAGCTCTAAGTCCCCAAATTACACCCAGCATACAAACTGTTAGGAAAAGACTGGTCCTTTTACACTGGGGGGGGGGGCAGACCGGCTCTCAGCCTGTTGCTCTCCCACTGTACTGTGTAAGTCAGAACCCAGATTTACAGGGAGCAGGGCGTTACAGGACCACTGAAAACCCTTGGGCCAAACACATTTCAGCATTATAACTCTTAGATTTTAGAAAGGTCATAGGTGCTACATCATGTATCACTTAATATCCATGATATCTTATTTTTTTTTTTTTTTTTACCGGGAGGTACTGGGGATCGAACCCTGGTCTCTCCATATGGTAGACGGACGCCGAACCTTTGAGCCACGTCCGTTTCCCCATGATATCTTATAATCAATGCATTTCTACAGCGAAACACAAGTAGTTATACTAAGTAGAATAAATGAAAGTTATAATGAGCCTTCTGTCAGTTCAGGTCAGATTTTGCTACCAACTCACTTTTTTTTGGTTCTAGCACTTTTTGGATCTCGAATTGCAGATTAGCGATTGTGTTCTTGTGTGTGCACCCTGCACACTGGAAAACAAAAGCAGAAGAGAGTAAAAGCCCTCCTAGGAGGACTCCTGGGTGTTCGCCAGTTTTTCTAGTAAAAGGTGTAAGCGTGTAAAGCTGTGCTCATCTGAAGAGCTGAGCAGAGCATGCCTGTGACAGAGGGGAGACCACGGACACGGGGGCCCCGGCATTCGTGAAGGGCGGCTCCCCAGTGTTTTCCACCCCCTCGACCCTTGCAGAGCAGCCTGCGCACCAATCACACCAATCACACAGCCAGCCTCATCTCCATGGCAACACTCCGTGAACTGGCTAAAACGTCTGATTCACATGTCACTGTTAAATATCGTCTGAAGATTGTTTCCCTGTGCCAAACTCAGAGATTTAGAAACTTAAATATTACTGGTGAAAAGGTAAGATCATCAGACACTCTTAAATTCTCTGAAAAAGTCCCAGTTTTTCCTTAGTTTCCCTTGCTGCCCAAATAGGTCACCTTAAGTCATGCCGTGCAGCTCAGACACATTTTTAACATCTGCAGGCCCCATGAACCCAACCGGCTCTCGTTTAGGTGGAAGGGAAATGTAAAGTCGCCTTTACCTGAAAGGCGACTGGACAGCAATAATACAAAGCCTGTGCTGGCTGACTGCAATTGTTATCAGGGAAATCCTGAGCTGCTGGAATTTTCTATTCTAGTTTTATGGAGAGAGCAGACAGAAACAAAAGTTATTCCTTCTCAGTAAGGATTTAAATAAGAACCACAGACTAGGTAAGGAATTATAAGATTTTTACTTTACCCCCCTCCATATTCCACATCACTATGTCACCTCACTGATTAAACTTTTTTTAGAGCTAATATTCAAAATTTACAATGCCATGGAATCAACTTTCTTATGTAATCGTTTTATGCCATGCCAACCCTCGATGCATACGTACAGGCTGACCCCACCAGCTTTAATATTATGACCAAGATGTGATGGCTTTACTTAGTGTGAAAAAACTAAGGCAACCTCTGAACCGGGTACAGGTGACCCTCTTTACGTTACTCACTACTAAACAAGTACAGACAGCCCTGGTGCTGGACACAGGCGGTGCTGCCCGCTGGGGGAGCAGCCGCACTGACCTTCAGAAACAGGAGGAAGAGCTGGCCGGGCGTCAGAACTTCTTGGTTCATTAAACTATCAGGATTGTCCTCCATGCACTCTCCTTTGGCTAAAGCAAAGAGCTTCCGGGTCATGAGACAAAGCACATAAAACTTTTCAGTATTGGATTTTAAGTGGATACAGATGCACTGGCTGTCAAAAGAGAAAGAAAAATCTCAAACCAATTCGGCTGTCGATACCACTTGATAAGCTACTAACCAAGATCCCTAACCCACAGTTATGTAAAATACTCCTTACTAATTTTCTAAAACTTTCTTTTCACCTTTACTGGTAATATTTGCAAAGGGAAAATATAGCTCAAAGACCTAGAGCTGTGCTGTTCGACAGAGTGGGGACTAGCCACAGGTGGCATTTCAAATTTAAATAAAATAAGAAAAGCTAAAAAGTATAATAAAATGAAACTACCACAAAAAGGAGAAAAAAGTAGGATGGCCACAGAAACCAAGCTAGCCTCTCCTGGCCAGGACCAGAAACCAGCCCCAGCTTCATTCTGGCTCCAAGAGGACTCGCTGTGGTGCTAGCTGAACTCAGCACAAAGAATATAACCCATGAGGGGAGCAGGCAAAAGCACACCTACTTCAACAGAAACTCTGCGGCTTGTTCATCTGGGTACCACTCGGGGAGACTGAGTTTTACTCTGAAGCGTTCACCTAGGTAGTTGAGGACCTGCTTTTGGGTGGAACAGCCCTCTTCCACCACAATCCTTAACATCTGAGAAACGGAGTTTCTAAAGAAAGAGTCGTCTTCTTTTCCCTTGATGAGCTCCTGAAAAATCTGATAATCAGAAAAACTAACAAGTGCCTGGAAGAGAAAAAAAAAAATCCCTTTTAACCATTTACTAGTGAACTATTTTATTCATGTAGGAACACTTCTCCTCTATTTTCTTTTAATACTCAAGGAATAGTGCACTCCATTACTGCTGAATCAAAGTGAACTGTCCAAAATATGACACTACTTGTGAGAGCAGATACCAACGTGGCCCCATGGAGCCTTGCCTCCCATGCTGAATTGGGGCTGGTGGGCAGGTCTAAGGCAACACGGCAGAAGGGTTTCTGCCTCCCAAGGCAAGGTCATAAATGATGTGGTGGCTTTGGCCTTTCTTTCCTGGATGACTCTGCAGAAGATGGCAGCCTCAAGCAGCCCACGGAAAGGCCCACGTGGAGGGAGCTGAGGCTGCCTGCTTGACAGCCACGCACATGAGAGTCACCTGGGAAGCCTTCAAAATAAGGGCAGCCCTTACTGACACCTAAGGGCTGTCACCTAACTGCAACTTCATGGTACCCCAAGCCAGAACCGTCCAGCCAGCCCCTGCCCAAGCTCCTGACCCACAGAGTGTAAGCGATAAAAATCGAGTGAGTCTTAAGCCACTGAATTTTGAGGTAATTTGTTATGGAGCAGTAAAGAATACAGCAAGTATAGCAACGAGGAGAGCCCAGCCTATCTACACAGGATACAAACACCAACGAATCTCCTCATAGCAAAAGAAACATATTCAGTAAGTCACACCTTAAGTGCAAATCCCAGAGGAAGAAAAAACAGTTCTTTGCGGTAAATGAAGTTCAACATAACTGTGCCATTTTCCAAGTAGTGCAGATTAATATTGACAGCTGAATGCTCCTCCCTCACACAGTGCAATGAAAGACCTATAGAAACAAACAGAGCAGAAAGGCAGAAGCTCAGTAATGCCAGAAGTGCTTCAACTATGACTTTTATTTCTGAATTATTTATCCCCTTAGAAATAATTAGATCCAAATCACTAAGCTAAGTTTAGCCAAGACTGACAACCAAAATTGTCCCCTTGGGGGCAAATCTCTCCCCTCCCTACCTGCTTTGAGAACAGCTCATATAAATTAACTGACACAATGCATTTAACCTGACTTCCGAATCCCCCTGGAGAGCACATGCCTTGTCTTACAGCATTTTTCATCCCTGGCACCCTGCAGTCTGGTTAAGAAATGGTGGCTTGATCCAGCAGTTCAAATGGAGAAAAGCACAATTTTATTCCGTTTCAGACAAGGAGGACTAAGACAGACTGCAAATGATGCAAAAGAATAATCGGCCATTTCGACTTGCTGTGATGCCGTTGTTCTATGCATGCTACGTGTGGCCACAATCAGAGGGTGACTTTTGGCTCAATTAGGACAAATTGTTTAATTGTAGGGGTCGTCCTAGAAGGTGATATGCAGCCTGTGGAGACACGTTCTCTCAGAGAGAGCTCCAACACAGCCCCGGGAGCTGTCGGCCAGGGACCCCGAGAACAGCGACATGGTGCCTGAACCAGAAGACGCCGGAGGGCCACGCCCACCTCAGGCCAGGTCAGGCCGGCCTTCATCTTCATAAGGAGCAATACATGTGCTCTTTCAGTCTGAAGAGACAGAGCATGATAGAAAGGAGGCTTCCTCCTATGAAATCTTAACACTGAAATGCTTCCTAGAAAAACAGAAAAATACATATACAGGGAAAATATCAAAGAATCTCTTTAGATGCATCTACTTTTTGAAAAATGGCTTTGAACTTACCATACTGAGTATAGCCAGGCCCTCTACTTTTCCACTTCGGCCTTATCATTGCAATGGGGAAATTTCTCCGTGGCATAACCAACATTCGGATGACTTTTTCAATGCCGTTGATTATAAAATAGCCTCCCATTTCCTACCAAAGAAATGAATCAGTTTGTTAAAAAAGGGAGACGAGGACATAGAAGTACCTGAACATTTAAACCCACTGTGAACACTGGCCTCACTCCCGGCCAGGTGCAGTGCAGGATGAAGAGGCACACACAGGAGAAGAAAGGCCAGCGAGCCCTTGAAACCATGCACAGAAGCGGCCAGTGTAAGCACAGGAGAAAGACCCCAGGGACACGGGAGGGAGAATGGAAGAAAACTAGGCTACTTTCCTCTACCATGAACAAAGCTGCCTCTCCACCCTCTATGACTTCAGTTTGCAGATATTTTTAAAAAAGCTCAAAAGTCTAAAGATAAGGCGAACAGATGTGGCTCAACTGGTTGAGTGCCTCTTCCCATATGGGAGGTCCCAGGTTCAATCCCTGGTTCCTCCTAAAAATAAAAGCAAAACAAGCAAACAACAACAACAAAAAAACAACTCAGGGGAGCTGATGTGGCTCAGTGGTTGAGCACCGGCTTCTCACATACGAGGTCCCTAGTTCAATCCCCAGCCCTGGCCCCTCAAATAAAAAGGTTTAAAGATAGAAACTAATCATTTTGCTTCTCAACAAATATGTTTTGCCAAATAACTTTTAAAACTTCTTGCTGTTATGAAAATTCTGTAAACCAGAAATTTAGATAGCTAAATAGGAAAATATTTTTAATAGCTCTGGTCAATATTATCTTTCTGTAATAAATAAAGAGCTGCTATTTATTGATCGCCTCCTACAAATCAGGCATACCACACTAGATGCTCTACCTATGTTAATTTAATCCTCATCACAGTGAGTGGGTTAGCTATTATTCCCATTTTCAGAGAAGAAAACTGACATTCAGGAAGATTAAAGTTACCAAAGCTACAAATAATAACAGTAGCAGCTGGGATGCAAACTGTGATCTGACACCAAACCCTCTTCCCAAAACATAGTGCAGTCTTCCCACTGAAGGCAGAGTCTATGTTTTGATTACTTCAACCTAAAAGTGCAAAGACACCTAAGCAGATGAAAGAAATGCTGAAAGAATGGTATATGAATTAATATGCTCACCAAATCTCACTGACAGTAAAAGACATTTTCAACAATAGTTTTATGGGTTAAGACAGCTCTAAAAAAAACAAATTTCCAACAAAAGAAAAACCAGATAAACTGGACTTTATCAAAATAAAAACCTTTTGTGCATCAAAGGACATCATCAAGAAAGTGTGAAGTCAACATAAAGAATGGGAGACAATTATCTGTAAACCTTATATTTGATTAGTATTTAATATCCAGAATATATAAAACTTCTACAACTCAAAGAACAAAAAGACAAACAACCCAATTAAAAATGGGCAAAGAACTTGAATAGACATTTCTCCAAAGAAGAAAATTGCCAATAAGCAGATGAAAAGATGCTCAACATTGCGAGCCATCAAGGAAAAGCAATAAAAACAAAACGAGGTACCACTTCATACCCCCTAGAATGGCTATTTTTTTAAAAAAGGAGGACCTAAGTGCTAGAGAGGATGCAGAGAAATATGAACTCTTGGTACATTGTTGGTAGAAATGTAAAACGGTATAGCTGCTGTGGAAAGCAGTCTGGCAGTTCCTCAAAAAGGTAAAGAACTCTGGCAGGACGTGGCTATACCACCTCTGAGTGTAGACCCCGAAGAGCGGAAAGCAGGGACTCACAAATATATCTGCACACCAAGGTTCACAGCAGCACTGCTCACAGTTGCCAAAGGATGGAAGCAATGCAAAGGCCCATCAATGGGTGAACAGGAAAATAAAACGTAGTATATCCATAGGGTAGAGCATTATTCCGCCATAAAAAGGAATGAAGATCTGATACATGCACCATGGTAAGTCTTGAGGACATTATGCTGACTGAAGGAAGTCAGACACAAAGGACAGATACTGCATGACTGCCCTTACATGAAATAGCTACGCTATGCAAATTCACGGAGAAAGAAAGTACAGTCCCCAGGGGTGGGAGAAAGGGATGGGGAGTTAATGCATAATGGGTTCAGGGTTTCTGTTTAGGGAGTGGAAAAGTTTTGGCAGTTGATGATGATGAATGTGACCAATTTCACCACATCGTGTGCTCAGGAGTGGCTGAGATGGGGAATTTTATGTTGTATATGAGTTATCATAATTTTTAAAAAGAGAGAATGGAGTTAATGACAATTAAATGTAATACATGATCCTGGACTGGCTCTAATAATGGAGAAGAAAATGCCCAAAAGGACATTGCTGGGACAACTGAAAAAAGTGGAATATAAATTGTACGCTTTAATATTAACGTTGAATTTCTTGAACTTGATAAATGTATTTAAATGTGGTTACATAAGTGAATACCCTTGTTCTCAGGAAATGTACATGGAAGTATTAACGCTAAAGGAGCACAATGGGTATAACCTACTCTCAAATGTTTAGAAAATAGATTAAGACATAATGAGGTAACAAATTTGACAAAATGTCAAAAGAACATACATCTGCCTATCTGGGTAGGGAGTATTTTGGAGTTCTCTGTTTTGATTTTGTATTATTTTTATATCTTTCCTGTAAGCTTGCAATTATTTCAAAATAATAAGTTTAAAAAAAAAAATTCCTAGAATTATGGCTTTAAAAATGTATCTTTCAGAAAATTAGGGAAAACCTACCAATTTTCCCCCCACGGCAATAGTATCTTGAACTGTATAGATACTTTTTCACACACTGTCTCACCTGGTCCTCAGGAGTAGAAAAGATATCATGCCCCATTGTACCTACCCAGAAATTAAAGCAGAGAACTGACTACCGTCAACAAGCCTCAGGTTTTTCTTCCAAACCCTTTCTATTTTATTACACAGTCTTTCGGTGCACTGGATTCCAGCACTTACCTCTGCTTCCTCATGGTGCGCGATCAGGGCTTTCGGAGGAAGGCTGTATAGATTGCAAAGCTTAGACTTCACCATGATGGGAACATAGCCGAGAAATTGTTTAATGACTCCTTTTGAGATTCCATTCACTGCCCAGCTGATATCAGCCTAAATAAAAACAAGAGAGAAAAAAACTAATAAAAAACAAAATATCTGCATCTTTGTTCTCAAATGAGAATTTTAAAACAATGAGGAAGAAGACCTCAAATTAAATTACCTTATGTTTTAAATTTAAAAGGCGGGCTTTCTTAAATGACAGCACTAAGAAAACATTTTGGTATAAACCTTATTAGGTACCAACCTTAACCCAAAGTTAAGAAGTGTCAATCTCTTCTCCAGAAAAATAGCTAGAGTACAGGCTGAAACAGGCCCGAAATAGATCTTCTAGGGTTTAGGACAGCAGGTGAAGGCTGCACACCACCCAGAGGAGAGACAGACAAAAGAGGGAAATAACAACAACAGAACCCTGAGTTGGAACCAGCGGCGGCTGCTGCCGGCACCCTCCCCTACACTAAACACTCTTTAGAATTCTCGGGCCTCTGGGCCTGCAACTACAGACAAAGGGGGCTCCAGGGATCTACCACCCCAGGAAAGGGGAGAGAGAGGGACACGGCCTAAGGCTGACTCAGGTTCTGACCCGCAAATTTGGGGAGCAGTGCCCCATGGACCCTTCCAGGCCAGGTGGGACCACATGGTGGTTTGCCCTGGGAGCCTACTAAGGACTGGAGCCTGGACTAATTGTTGAGGACTCTACAGGAGAGGGGAGAGAGATCCTGGGGCTGACTCGGCTTTTGGCTCCTGAGAGCCCTTCCAGGCCAGGCAGGGCTGCGCCATGTTTGCCTTGGAGCCTGCAAGGGGCTAAAGATATACAAACCTCCCAATCTCCTCCTCTACTAACAGGGACTGATTGTTGAGGACTCAAGGGGAGTGGAAATATTTCCTAGCTGGGAAAAGGGAGGGAGCTGCCATAGAAGACTGGACAACTGTCTCAGAGAAAGTTTGAATTACAAGGCTTCTAGCCTCCAGACAGGAAGCTCTATCACATTGATCTGGTCTGTGTTGCAACAAATACACTCCGACCAGGCATTGAATCGAGAACTGCCAAAGAGCGCCATCTCCTCGCAGACCAAGGAAGTGCACATAAGAAAATTAAAAATAAGTAGGAGGGAAGCGGCTGTGGCTCAAGCAGTAGGGCTCCTGTTTACCATATGGGAGGCCCCGGGTTCGGTTCCCGGGGCCTCCTGGTGAAGGCAAGCCCGCCCGCACGGTGTGGTTAGCTGACCCAGCGAGCACAAGCAGCAAGGGGGGGATAAATGAATAAATAAATAAAATCTTTAAAAAAAAAAAAAAAATAAGTAGGAGAGGCTTTTCCTGGCCTCTATAGCCTCCCTTCCCTGGGCTCTAGGAAGCAACTCTACAACCAACTACTGGGTCCAGTGCCCAGTTTTGAGCAACCAGCAGGACAATCCTAACAATTGAGGTCGAGCCCAAAATCAAAGAGCTGTGGTAACTCACAGCCTCCTGCCACAAAATCACTATAAAAGAGAAACAGATTGAGTATCTGAGTAAACCACATCATGATCAAATGCCTAAACACCAGCAAAAAATTACAAGCCATACTAAGAAAACAGAAGACATGGCCCAAGAAAAGGAATACATCAAAGTCCTAGAAGAGAAGCAGAATTTGAGAGAACTAATCAGCGAGATGAGCACAAATTTCCAAAATCAAATTAATGAGTTGAAAGACAATATAGTTAAAGAGATAAATGACATCAAGAAGACACTGAGCAAACACAAAGAAGAATTTGAAAACCTGAACAGAAAAGTAATGGAGTTCATGGGAAGGAAAGATACCATAGGTGAGGTCAAACACACATTTGAGGCATATAATAGGAGACTTGAATTGATAGAAGAAAGAATAAGTGATACCAAACACAGCAGCTAAAACTGAAGAGAGAAAAGAATGGAAAAAATTGAGCAGGGGCTCAGAGAGTCGAATGACAACACAAAACGCAACAACATGCGTGTCATGGGAGTTCCAGAGGGGAAGAGAAAGGAAAAGGGGCAGAAAGACTATTTGAGGAAATAATAGCTGAAAATTTCCCAACTCTCATGAAAGAAATGAACTTACATGTCCAAGAAGCACACCGTACCCCAATGAGAATAAATCCAAATAGACCTACGCCAAGACACATACTACTCAGAAGGTCAAATGTAAAAGATAAAAAGAAAATTCTCAGAGCAGCAAGAGAGAAGGAAAGAATCACATACAAGGAACGTCCAGTAAGATTTAATGCAGATTTCTCTTCAGAAACCATGGAGGCGAGAAGACAGTGGTATGATACAATTAGGAAACTGAAAGAGAAAAACTGCCAGCCGAGAATTCTTTATCCAGCAAAACTGTCCTTCAAATATGAAGGTGAGTATAAAATATTCACAAACAAACAGAAATACGAGTTTGCAAAAAAGAACCCACCTTTGCAGGAAATATTAAAGGAAGCCTTAGAACTTGAAAGAAAAAGACAGGAGTGAGAGGTTTGGAGGAGTATAAAGAAAGAATAGCAGAAAGGATAACCAAAAGAGTAAAAAAAGAGACAAAAACAATATGACATATGAAAACCAAAGAATAAAATGGAGGAAGTAAATAGTGCATTTACAGTAATATCATTGAATATGAATGGATTAAATCCCCCAATTAAAAGATACAGGCTGATAGAATGGATAAAAAAACATGAGCCATCCATATGCTGCTTACAAGAAACTCACCTTAGACCCAGGGATACAAACTGGCTAAAAGTAAAAGGTTGGAAAAAGATATTCCATGCGAATAGTAACCAGAAAAGAGCAGGGGTAGCTATATTAATATCAGACAAAACAGACTTTAAATGCAAAAAAGTTCTAAGAGATACAGAAAGCCATTATATATTAATAAAAGGGACAATCCACCAGGAAGATATAACAGTCATAATTATCTATGCACCTAACCAGGGTGCCCCAAAATATATGAGATAAACTCTGGCAAAACTGAAGGGAGAAACAGATATTTCTACAATAATCACTGGAGACTTCAACACCCCTCTCACATCATTGGATAGAACAACTAGACAGAAGATCAACAAGGAAACAGAGAACTTGACAATATGATAAACAAGTTAGACCTAACAGACATATACAGAACACTGCATCCAAACTCAGTGGGTTATACATTCTTCTCAAGTGCCCATGGATCTTTCTCCAGGATAGACCACATGTTAGGCCACAATACAGCTCTCAATAAATGTAAAAAGATCGAAATTATACAAAGCACCTTCACAGATCCTAATGGAATCAAACTAGAAACTAATAATAGACAGGAAAAAAGTAAATTTGCAAATGTGTGGAGACTGAACAACACACTCCTAAATAATGAGTGGGTCAAAGAAGAAATTGCAAGTGAAATCAGTAAATATATTGAGACAAATGAAAATGAGAACACAACTTATCAAAACTTACGGGATACAGCGAAGGCAATCTTGAGAGGGAAATTTATAGCCCTAAACGCCTTTATTAAAAAACAAGAAAGAGCTAAACTCAAAGATTTAACTGAACAATTAGAGAAACTAGAAAAACAGCAAACCAATCCAAAAGCAAGTAGAAGGAAAGAAATAATAAAGATTAGAGCAGATATAAATGAAAATGAGAACAGAAAAACAATAGAGAAAATCAACAAAACCAAAAGCTGGTTCTTTGAGAAGATCAATAAAATTGACAAACCCCTCGCTAGACTAACAAAGAAAAAGAGAGAGAAGATGCAAATAAATACAATCAGAAATGAAAGGGGGGAAGTTACAAATGACCTCACAGAAATAAAAAGAATCATAAGAGGATATTATGAGAAACTATAAGCCAGCAAACTAGACAACCTAGATGAAATGGACAAATTTCTAGAAACACACAACCAACCTACACTGACACTATAAGAAATACAAGAACTTAACAAACCAATCACAATTAAGGAGATTGAATCCGTCATCAAAAATCTCCCAGCAAAGAAAAGTCCAGGACCAGATGGCTTCACAAGTGAATTCTACCAAGCATTTCTAAAAGAACTAACACCAATCCTGTTTAAAGATTTTTTTTTTTTTTTTTTTTTTTTTTTTTTT
>JAKSZT010000331.1:631655-644166 GCA_026826555.1 Tolypeutes matacus | reverse complement strand
ATTCATTTATCCCCCCCTTGCTGCTTGTGCTCGCTGGGTCAGCTAACCACTCCGTGCGGGCGGGCTTGCCTTCACCAGGAGGCCCCGGGAACCGAACCCAGGGCCTCCCATATGGTAAACGGGAGCCCTACTGATTGAGCCACAGCCACTTCCCAATCTTGTTTAAACTCTTCCAAAAAATTGAAGAGGATGGAAAATTACACAACACATTTTATGAAGCCAACATCACCCTAATACCAAAGCCAGATAAAGATTCCACAAGAAAAGAAAATTACAGACCAATCTCTCTAATGAACATACATGCAAAAATTCTCAACGAAATACTTGCAGATCAAATCCAACAGCATATCAAAAGACTTATACATCACGACCAAGTGGGATTTATTCCTGGTATGCAAGGCTGGTTCAGCATAAGAAAATCAATCAATGTAATACACCACATTAACAAATTGAAGGAAAAACCCACATGATCATCTCAATAGATGCAGAAAAGGCATTCAACAAAATCCAGCATCCTTTATTGATAAAAATACTTCAAAAGATAGGAATAAAAGGAAAATTCCTCAATATGATAAAAGGCATATATGAAAAACCCATAGCCAACACCATACTCAATGGGGAAAGGTTGAAAGCTTTCCCCCTAAGATCAGGAACAAGACAAGGATGCCCACTGTCACCATTGTTATTCAACATTGTACTAGAAGTTCTAGCTAGGGCAATTAGACAAGAAAAAAAATTAAAGGCATCCAAATAGGAAAAGAGGAAGTAAAACTCTCACTGTATGCGGATGACATGATCATGTACTTAGAAAATCCTGAAGTATCCATGACAAAGTTACTTGAATATATGAGTTCAGCAAAGTGGCAGAATACAAGATCAACACGCAAAAATCAGTAATGTTTTTGTACACTAGTACTGAACAACCTGAGGAGGAAATCAGGGGAAAAATTCCATTTTCAATAGCAACAAAAAGACTCAAATACCTAGGAGTTAATTTAACCAAAGAAGCACAGGACCTATATGCAGAAAACTACAAAACAATGCTAAAAGAAATTTTAAAGGACCTAAGCAAATGGAAAGACATTCCGTGTTCATGGATTGGGAAGAATAAATATCGTGAAGATGTCAATCTTGCCTAAACTGATTTATAGATTCAATGCAATACCAATCAAAATCCCAATAGCTAGGGGGGCGGCTGTGGCTCAATCAGTGGGGCTCCCGTTTGCCGTACGGGGGGCCCCGGGTTCGGTTCCTGGGGCCTCCTGGTGGGGGCGGGCCCGCCCGCGCGGCGTGGTTGGCTGACCCGGCGAGCGCAAGCAGCAGGGGGGGGATGGATGAATAAATAAATAAAATCTTTAAAAAAAAAAAAAAAAAAAAATCCCAATAGCTTATTTAATAGAATCAGAAAAGGCAATTACCAAATTCATCTGGAAGGGTAAGTGCACCCGAATAGCCAAAAGTATTCTAAAAAAGAAGAGCAATGTGGGAGGAATTTCACTGCCTGACCTTGAAACATATTACAAAGCTACAGTGGTCAAAATAGCATGGTACTGGCATAAAGACAGACACATCAATCAGTGGAATAGAATTGAGAACCCAGAAATAAACCCTCACCTATACAGTCAACTGTTTTTTGACAAACCTACCAAGCCGACGCTAATGGGAAAAAACAGTCTCTTCAAAAAATGGTGTTGGGAAAACTGGATATCTATAACCAGAAGAATGAAAGAGGATCCCTATCTCACCCCCTACACATGAATCAACTCAAAATGGATCAAAGATCTAAATATAAAAGCCAGGACCATCAAACTACCAGAAGAAAATGCAGGGAAACATCTTCAAGACCTTGTGGTAGGTGGTGGTTTCTTGGACCTTACAACCAAAGCTCGAGCAACAAAGGAAAAAAACAGATAAATGGGACCTCCTCAAAATTAAACACTTTTGCCCATCAGAGGACTTTGTCAAAAGGGTGAAAAGGCAGCCAACTCAATGGGAAAAAATATTTGGAAATCACATATCTGATAAGGTTTTAATATCCAGGATATATAAAGAGATGTTACAACTCAACAATGAAAAGACAAACGACCCCATTAAAAAATAGGCCAAAGACTTGAATAGACATTTCTCCAAAGAAGAAATACAAATGGCAAAAAAACACATGAAGAAATGCTCAACATCACTCATGATTAGGGAAATGCAAATCAAAACTACAATGAGATACCATTTCACACCTATCAGAACGGCCACTATTAAAAAGACAGACAACTGCACGTGTTGGAGAGGATGTGGAGAGACAGGAACATTTCTTCACTGTTGGTGGGAATGCAGGATGGTACAACCACTATGGAGGACTGTTTGGTAGTTCCTAAAGAAGTTGAATATAGACTTGCCACGTGACCCTGCAATACCACTACTGGGTGTATACCCAGAAGAACTGAGAGCAGTGACACGAACAGACATCTGCACACCGATGTTCATAGCCACATTATTCACCATTGCCAAAAGCTGGAAACAACCCAGGTGTCCATCAACAGACGAATGGATAAACAAACAGGTCTATTCACAGGATGGAATATTATGTTATTGCAAGAAGAAATGAAGTCGTAAAGCATATGACAACATGGATGAACCTGGAGGACCTTATGTTGAGTGAAGCAAGCCAAAAGGACAAATACCGTATGAATGCGTTACTATGAACTAAATATATTGTGTAACATATTGTTTGATTCAAAAATTTTTTATATGTATTTATTACATCTAATTGAGAAATGTATATATTTATTCATCTGTGTTTACTTTTTAGTTTTTTATTGTTTATATTTACAATTATTAAATGTACAAAATAAAGTGAAAAAAAAAAAAAAAAAGTGTGAGAGCCATACATGTCCCGTGTACTCACTGTCAACTTCCCCCGGTAGGTACTCCTTCGGCCTCGGCATTCTGCTGGATAAACTTTGAGCTCTTTGCAGATGCTCCCTTTGGGAACTGTGGGTGGACTGATGACAGCATCCACAATAGTGAGAGAGAGACGCTGCTCTTGGAAAGCAAATTCAAAGGGAGGTATGGCCTGAAATACAAGTCACACCATCAACTACATGCACCAATGCCTATAATGCCTATATAAAGTGTTGTCCCATTATAATGCCTGGAATGGGAAAACAAATCCAGAAAGGGCTATACCCCATTGCTTTGAAATATAAACTGCAACAGTTCCCACATTATTTGCAGAATAGAATGCAAGTACCTGAGACTGGCAATCAAAGCCCTCCACATTATTTCAAGTCATATTTCTAAAAACACAAATTCTACACAAGTAGTGTGGTGTTCCCTGAGCCTGTGGCTATTCTCCACGTTCTCCTGAGAGTACATACTCTCCTCTTCCCTTCAACTCATATATCCTTGCCCTTTCTCAAACACCTGCTGTCACTGCACTTCCTATGTGCCCCCGCAGCACCCTACTCACGCCCTGGCTGATCAGGTCTCAAGACAATTCCCGTCTCCAGCCCCTCTCCCTCCCAATGAAATGAAACCTGAACTCAAACGCAAGAATGCATCTTTCTCGCCCTTACTGCCGGGGATGCTTACTTAATAAAACACGTTTTGAGATAAGTTTTCAACTGAGATTAAAGTTGTGTGTGTTATAGACGGGTGGGAAGCACATTGCCAGCGGGCCACTTCCTCACTTTTACAGGACCCAGAATCCGTCCTTCAAACACTGCTGTTTGCAATCACCTATAAACCCAGAAAATCACAAGTAAATCTACCCCTTCGCGACTCGACAAGTCCCATCCCCACTCTTGCGTGTTTGCTCTCGGCGTACCCGCGGCGCCCGGTACGACTTAGGAGCTCAAATACCAGAGACTGTGCTGTGAGCTACCAGCCTCGCTCTGGGCGCCCCAGCCCGGCCTGCGCCCCCCTCCCCACCAGCTCCGCCCCGGAGCGGACGCGAGCACCGAGGGGATCCTGCGAGGTGCCGCGCTCACCTGCACCGCGTGGCCGAGCCCCTCGCGAGCCGCGTAGTTGAAGGACTCGACGTGCGCCCGCGTAAGCTCCTGCAACGCCGGCTTCTGCTGCTCCCGCGGGGTCCCGTAAGAGGGGTCGGTCAGGTGCTTCAGGCTCGGCCCCCCCGGGGGGCCGCGCCACCGGCCGCCAGGACCCATCGCGCGCCTGCAGCCCGGACGCGAGGGCGATCTGCGCGCCGGAAGTGCGTAACGCCCGCTCCGCCCCCTGCCCTCTGTTTACAGGGTCGACTAGGAAGCAAAGCCCCGGAAGGCAGGGCCCGGCCCAAACTGTGCCGCGCCGGGGCGAGGCCGACCGGCCCTTCGCTCTGCGCAGCCGCGAAAGAACTGCAAGGGGAGACGGGCGCGCGCGCGCTCGGTCGGGGCCGGGCCGGGGCTGCCTCGCGCGCCGTCGGGTCCCGTGCTGGCTGCGGCGGCGCCGAGGCAGGGCCGTGCCCTCCGCGGACGAGCAGGCCTTCCGGCCCGGCCGCCTGCCGCTGGCCTGTTCCAAGCGGCGAGGACCCCCGGCCCCCGGGCCCCGTTCTCGTCCCGAGTCCTGGAGGGGTCGCGAATGGGCGGGTGGGAGCGTCCAAGGGTCCTATGAGTCTGTGAATCGCTTATTTCACCAGAGTGCGGACTCAGGAGAAAATGCCTGCAGGTGCTTTTCAACTTCGCCTTTTTTGTATTTCTTTTAAACAGCTTTATTGAGGTATAAAAGGCATACAGTAAACTGCCCTCATTTAAAGTGTATTTTTCCACAAGTTTTTTGTTTTGTTTTGCACCGTTCTCGGAAGTTCTGCAATACCGTGCGTGGAGTGGACGGAGCAAGCCCCTATTCCACCTCCCAGCTCCAAAAATCCGTTTAATACGATGTCCTCGGATAGAGGACGTATCAGATATTAAATTGATAAGAACATCCACTACGCTTGATCTTAGCCAAAGGGCCGAAAAGCGATCTTCCACAAGTTTTGACATTCTCCTGCGCCTTGGCAATCCCTGCTATCAAATTCACCTTTTCCTAGGTCGGCTGCTAATTTTCATTCACATATCAATTTTAAAAAACCTTATCTTCTGGTGGTAGATTGCCATCACCAAATCTCCCAACGTGTGTACAGTTCCACCCCTATGTTCTGCCTTCCCTCCCTTTACACCTTCTCCTTCTGAGGAAAACCTTTCCTTCATTCCCTCTCCCTTACTCTAGTGGAAAGCAGGACTGGCACAGGGGCATTGCATCCGAATGCAAACTTGCTAAAAGCTCTTTCCTTACACAACTCATTTGATCCCTTGTCCCTTTTCAGCTACCATGCCACACTCTGCTCTCTAGAAGTCTTAAAGAGTAGTCCCTTCTTCACCTCCTGCTCACGCTTTAACCCACTTCATCCCCACCACTCCACGGGGACTTTTTACAGGGTCACCAGGACCTTCATCTTAGCCTTTCAGCAGCATTTAACTCAGTCAACCATTGCCTTCCTTTGGAAACACTTTTCTTCACTTTCTTGCAAAAGAGCACTCTATTCTTGACATTCTCCTACCTCCCTCAAAATCTCCATTGCCTTCTGACCTCTGAATAGTAGTGTCTCAGGGCTCAGTTCTAGCCCATTTGTCTTCTCCAGCATCACCCTCTGCCTTGATCTATCAATCTTGCAAGAATACATCTTGGGAGATGCTTTGTATTTTTAGCTATCTACCTATCAGCTTTCCATCCAACACCTCCCATGGGTATCAAATAGACATTGCAAACTTCAGATGTCTAAAGCAGTGCTTTCTCTTTCACCTCTTTCTGAAATAGCAACAAATGTTTTGGGCTCTATCTTTAAAACATAACCTGAACTTGGCCGATTGTAACCACTTCTATTGCTATCACCTTAGTCCAAGGGGTTTTCAGTGTTGGCACTATTGACATTTGAGCTAGATTATTTCTTATCGTGGTACCATGGTGTATTTGCCAAAACTAAGAAACAGCTACTAGCCAAACTCCAGACTTTATTTGGATTTCACTGTTTTTTTTTTTTTTTCCTATTAATGTCCTTTTTCTGTTCCAGGATCCAATCCCAGGTGTTAAATTGCATTTGACTGTCATGTCTCCTGTCTCCTCTGACCTGTGAGTTTCTCATTTTTCCTTGTTTTCCATGACCTTGGCAGTCTTGAGTCTTACCATTAAGATATCCTGTGCAAAGCTCCCCCATTTAGGTTTCTCTGAGTTTTGGAAAGAATGCCAATGAAGTGGAGTGGCCTTCATCATACCAGGGGCATGTTGCAGCCACATCCTTGGTGATGTTAACCTTCATCACTTGGTCAAGGTCATGTTTACCCGTTTCGTCACCATTCAGTTATTACTTTCTCTTTTCTCTCTCTATGCTTCAGAAGCAAGTCACCAGGTCTAGCCCATTCTTGAAGATGGTGGGATGGGAATTTATCCTACCTCCTGTAGGAGGGAATATCAACACATATTTGGAATTCTTCTGTAAGAAATCTGTCTCTTCTACCTCCTTATTATTCAATCATTTATATCAGGATTGACTCGTTTGTCATTTAGGTTATAATCCAACACTACATTATTTTGTTGCTCAAATTGTTCAGCTTTGGCTGGTGGTAGCTCTTTCAGGTCCTTTAAGATGTGCCCACCCTTTTGTTTCTTGAGAACTTCCTTACTTCCTGGCCCCAAGGCCACATCTCAGTCACCTGAAAGTGGGACACAGAACGGACTGCTTCTATACTAGATAGAATGTACACTTGACTTCTCCATCAGAGACTATAGGGAGAAAAGTTTTATTTTCTCATTTTTAACTATTGATGAGTGCTTAGGATCCATGTCACATAACCATGTACTGCTTCTAGTCTCAAAAGTCCTATCCGACACATATACACATTCACATTCTCATGTTTTAAAAACACAAACTTGGGAAGCGGCTGTGGCTCAATCAGTAGGGCTCCCGTTTACCATATGGGAGGCCCCAGGTTCGGTTCCCGGGGCCTCTTGGTGAAGGCAAGCCCCCCCGCACGGCGTGGTTAGCTGACCCAGCGAGCACGAGCAGCAAGGGGGGGATAAATGAATAAATAAAATCTTTAAAAAAATAAAAATAAAAACACAAACTTCATGCACTTGTGTGTTCAGTGATTGTTTTGGGAGTTTTGCTCAATTTGGACCATTTCTACAGCCTATAGTTCTAGCCAATTGATGATATTTATTTCCATTATTAATTGGTGTTTGCAGTTTTATAAAAAATAGGGTTCTAAGCAGCACTTAAAAACGCATCAGCTACAGATGCTCATGGCACCCTCAAGACAATGTGCCTACAAATGGGAAGCAGCAGTATGAAACCCAGACTCTCGGTGGGGATCACAGTGGGAAATGCCTGAAACAAATCCCGCCTTACTTGGAAATTTCCATTCCAAGTCAAGAGTCACAGAAGCACCTCAGTTAGCTCTCATGTCACACATGGCAGTGACTTGTCCAGAGCGCATCCTGATCTCAGACAGAGGCAGAGAAGAGATGATTCTCGGGGAGTTACTGGGCCCTGGAGTGCAGCTGTGGCTTTTTGTTGCCTTATACATACAGAAAGGCTGTCCCAAAGCTCAAACACTGGCCGGGGCACACTCTTCTCGTCTAGAGTGAATGCATCTCCCCAGAGCCTGCCTTCAGTTGCTGGAAACCAAGCATGCTGGTCTTCAGTCATCTCATCACCCCTGTTAAGTGTAAGTGCAGCAAGCATTTATGTCCGTTATATTTTACACAAGTTGAATTTTTGGAGAATACCTGTTTTTCAGTGGCTCCTAAGATTACAAATTTGGAGTTGTTGTCTCAATAACCCAAGATGGTAGCTAACTTTAAAAGACTGAAGTTAATGTTTATAAATGCTGGCTAGCATAGTATTAATAATTAACAGCCTATTCCTGGACAGGCTTATTCCTCCATGCCTTTAGATAAAGTGACCCATTGGATGAGCTGCAAAGACAAACAGAAAATGTCCACATGGGTGTCAAGATTTCTGAGTACAATCTGTACAATGATTGTCAGAAGAAAGGTCATCGTCTGTTTCACCACGATAGTGTTTCTGCAAGGCTGAGCAGTGAGGGCCCTCTCCAGGGTGCTTGCTTCTCATCTATGCATGCATGCTGTCCCACAGATGCCACGAGTCACTAAGGGGCACCTCTGCCAGAGAGGCCAAAGGACACAGACTGGAGAACCACAGTGGGAGCAAACAGGGAGAATCCGCATGCTCAGAGCCACCCCTATCGCTGACACTACTGATCATCCTTATGAAGTTGTGGCATGGTAGACAGGGAAGCAAATTATGTTTTTTTTTTTCTGCGAAACTAAGGTAAATTCAATTTCCCTAAGTGTCATGCAAAGTCTGAATGACAGAGCTTGGAGTAGAGTGAAGGTTTTCATTGGCTTCCCTGTGTTCCCAGCAAGCAGTGTATGGTTGAGAGCTGCCACCCCCTTGTGGTATGCTTTCATCTCCTTTTTCATCTTACAGTTCCTTAGGGAATAGCATGATGCTGACCACTCACTTTTTCTCTTTTACTCCAACAGGTAATGGAAGGACCCCCCTCTGTGCCCGTTTGTTTATGGTGTCAAAGTAACCATGAAAGGCAGAGCAAGTCCAATCCACTCAGCCTCATCCCACAAGAAGTCAGGAGTTAACATTTACATAGAGCCCTTTCGATCCATAGGTACAAGTCCCTGAGGTGTGTGGTTCACAGGGATTTTCTACAGCGGCCTCGGGTGAAACCCTAGGAAGGCTTTCTTGGCCTCCTGGCTGGTCATGGAAGTAACCTCATTGCAGAAGGCCCCTTCACACCCATGGGTCTCATCTCACAATACACAAGACACGTGAGGAACTGTGGACTTCTCACAGCCGACATTGTGTCACTGTTTCACCCCTGAGCAGCTCATCACAGCTGTGAAGGACAATCTATTGGCTCATGCAGGAGCCTGCAAACTGCAGCCAAATTCAGCCTGTTTAAATATGGTCTATAAGCTAAGAATGGTTTTCACACTTTTCATAAGTTGCAACTACAACAAAACAAAAAACAAAGAAGAATATGCAAGAGAGACCCTGTATGGCTTGCAAAGCCTAAGGTATTTCCTATTTTGGCCCTCATAGGAAATGCTTGCTGTGTAAGTTTCGTGGGTTTAAATAACCAGTGATGTCCTAGCACAGTCAGCACTCACAGCAAAATGACAGAACCTGAAGGGACAAAGACGCTTGAGACATTCCTTTACTTTAATGCACCAGGCATTTTCAACCCGTAACGTCGCCTGCTTTCAGAAGTCAGTTCCTCTCAGCACAGGCTGCATCAGGGTCAGAGGCACGTATTTCACTCAATCTTCTCGACAGCTCTCGCTGCCCAGGGGATCCACCTGGGCAACCTCCCACGACAGGACTGGCTCCGCCCTGCCGGACATCACTGTGGCTGCTAATGAGAACACGCCTGTAGTTTCATTGCTCCCAGCTCATTTCCAGGACCACCGGAAGTCCATGTGCGTGGCGACCATCAGGCGCTGCTTGTGAGACGCCACACCAGCTGGTTACTGCGCCTGCGCCTGCTCCAGTGCAGCCAGACGCTGAGGCACGACAGTGTTTTCTGAAACTGAGCTTAGAATGACCACAGGCGCTAAGTGTGAGGGAAGGGGCTTTCCTCGCATTCATTAATTAATAGCCTTAACACATATTTAAGAGGTTTATAAATTCATATCTGTTTATATTTGTTGTTAATGCTTCACAAACTTTTTTTTTTCCCCATAACACAAATGAAAGCAGGTTTGAGCTCCTGAATGTCGTGATAAGAACCAAATAAACTTCCCAATAGAGAATCTGTTTAGACAAACTTGCTTGTACTGGGAATACATGGCCACACCTGGTCATTCTTAAAGAACGGTCTGTCCATCCAAAAAGGATTTCTGAAAAAGCCCTAAGCCTTATCCAGTTCTTCCAAGGTAATGTGTTTCTCTTTCCTTCTCCAGCAGTGGTCCAAGGCATCTCAGAACAAACTGATGCCTGAACCTCTGATTTAGCTGGTCAGGGTGGAGGGATGGGAAGGTGCGGGCAGCAGCCTTCTGTAAAAGCTTCTCAGGTAATTCCAGCTTGTAGTCAGGTCGAGAACCTTGGTGCTGAAGACGAGAATCTTCCTAATCTTATCTGTCCTCACCCAAAGTCCTGAGGTAGTCTCTGGGGCAGGCAAAGGTCTCTTCAAGGACACAAGAAACTAAGGCACAGAGAGGTGAAACGGCTCTGCTGACACTCGCAATCAGATGACAGAGCCAAGACTGCAATCGACATCTCCAAATAAGTGACACGTCCTCTCCTAGCACCTAGGGGCGTGGAGGCAGACTAAGCACACGGAGACTGAGCGGGGAGTGCCACGGACACCACAGAAGGGTACGGAGCGGTTCTGAGCCACAATCCAGCCTGACTGGAAGCAAGTGGTAAAACAGATATTTATCTGGACCATGTGCAGAGGCAGCATTGCTGTCTAAGCCTTACTGTCCTCACATATATGTGGTAGATTCCGGTTTCTTAAGAAATGCATCAAGATTGACAAACTTTCTGACATCTGAATGCTTAGCTCTGCTAGAAAATTCTCAAATGTCCCCATAGTTTGGGTCCAAAAGATAATTACAAATCTGTGTTAGCATTAAAGCCTCCAAGCCTTTCTCCATCACCAGCCCACAAAAACCTGACAAGGACCCAGCATCTCGCACATTCTAGATGAGCTTGTGGTTTCCCCAGACCTGTTTAGGTCTCATCCCCTTCTCAGAGGCTCCCAAACACAAGCCAGTCTGCTACACGGAGACCTCTGGGCTTGACTCTCATCAGTAACTTTCTAATTTTGCTCTGGATGCAAACCTTCATTATCCTTATCCTGAGCAACCACCTGGACTTTTACTTCATAATTCTGAATTCCCGTGAGACCCACCTAACATCTTATCACCCATTGCTGCATCTATTAAATAATTTTTCCATTATCCCTTTAGTCACTCACCATGTTTGAAGAGGTATTACTTTTTCTTCTTTTTTAAAAAAAATTTCACCTGACTGCAGATCTGTTTTCTTGTGTCAACTAGGAATGAATATGAAGCAGACAGGCGTGAAGAACACATTCTGGAGAGGAGAGGGTGGTTTTCAGTGGGTCTCCTGTGATTTTCAGTATGCTATAAAAGGGTCTGTTTATTCAGGTCACACTCAACACAAATGGGACCTTGTTCCCCGCTGCTAGGGATCAGGCTCCTGGAAGGAAACGGCATCTAACGGTTTCCTGAGAACTATAAGACACGGTGTGGGCTCTGAAGCTGCCTCTGGCCTGTTTTAGGGGACCCTCCCATGTAGACAGGAAGGACACTTAGGCAGAGCTCTCCCCTGATGCCCAGAGGCACAGACCCCAATGAACCCTCCCTGGACTTGTGGAAAATGTGAGAGAGCTGGTACAAAGGGGGAGAGCTACCTGTGCTCACCGGGGGGGGGGGGGGGGGGGGGGGGGGGGGTTAAACGGGGATGCTACCTTCCCCAGCTCCCAGAAAGATTGTTACAAAGGTTAAGAAAACAATGAAGAGAAGGGAGATGTGCAAAGTGCATTAAGAACTATGGTTAAAACAAAGGTCACCGAGAATCATCGTTTTGCAAAGACCCAGCACACTCAATCTGGAATAGAGCAGGTATCATGTTTTCTCTCTCTCATGCTTACGTGAGGCTCACAGGTTCAGGGCAGACTTGCTGCTTTGCTCCTAACACATGCAGAGAGCATTAACCCTGACAGACGGCCAGCAAACGCCACCAGGACGTGGCGAGAAGCCCGGGCTGTGCGGCAGCTCACAAACAAGGGCTGTGGGCGCATGCTGGTCCAGAGGAGGGGAGAGGGCCAGGCGGGCGAGCGGCCTCCAGGCGCTCTCTACCTCCACACGCCCCGAGCAAGAGCTAAGGCACTGAGGCCCGAGGTGGGGGGACCCCCACCAAGGACCCAGGCAGCCTGCAAGCCCCAGGCAGGCCCTGCACACGGCGCGGCCGTCAGAGGAAAGCAAGACCTTAAAAGGATGAGAGCTGAGAACAATCAAATCCGCTTTTCCCCTTCGAAGACGTCTTGCTCTCCACTCAGAGAAATTTGCTTCGGATTCCGGAAGTCTCGGCAGCAGTAGAGAGAGCAGCGCGCTCGTGGGAAGCCGCCTCCTCCTCTCAACCACACCTCGAGCTGCTGCTACCCGCCGGCTCTGGCCTGGCGATGGTCACCTGGCGACTCCTCCGTCCCCCGCGGCCAGCCGCGCTCCTCCCCGTCACAGCTTGATGAATGCTGCCGGCGGGGTCTGCTGCTCCACGCCGGGGGGTGGGAAGACGCTGGATATGGCTACGTCCACGATGCCCTGGCACAGTTCTGCGTAAAGTTTCCTGAAAAGGGTTTAAAGGAAATATCATTGGCAATGCTCGTCACAGTGCAGATGGGGTTTGCTTCACCAGCACCTGCCCGAGTAGCGGCCCCTCAAGGCTCCATTTACTAAGCTGGTTTCCACTGAACAC
>JAKSZT010000331.1:594455-631645 GCA_026826555.1 Tolypeutes matacus | reverse complement strand
GGCATTTTCCAAAGGGAGTGCTGGGAAGAGGAGAGAACGCAAACGGCTCAGCACATGGCTACTCCCATGCCGGGCGTTTCTGGTATAGGAATACAGCAGGCAGGCGGCAGTATGTGGGGCTGAAGCACGTGCCCCCAACACGCGGCGGGTCTTAGCCTGCGTCCCTGCCGCCAAGCCGAGGAGCAGGTCCCTGAAGACGCTGCTTCAGCCCGTGTGCCCGGCCTGCGCCTGGTAACTGGAGCCCTTTATAAGCAGAAGAAATTCATAGACGGAGGAAGCCACGGGGGGAGGCGAAAGTGGGAGCCAAGGGAAGCCAAGGGAAAGAAGGCCTCACGACGTGGCGGGAAAGCCAAGGAACCCAGGGCTGCCGGCGAGAACGAGCCCGGAGCGGGAGGAGGCCAGCCGTCCGGCCGCCGAAACCGTGAGCCAGCGGGCTGCCCTTACTAAGCCTCGTCCTCGTCGCGGCTGCCAGGAAACCAGGCGGTCACCTCTCGACATAACCCCATTTTCGTGAAACAGAATGAGTAATGTTTTAACATGGACAGAGACATGGACACTGGTTCACGAATAAAGACCTTTTCTCCGACTACCCATCCTACCCCTACCGACCTTTCTCTCCTTTCTTTACGAAACAAGTGCAAAGGCATCTGAAGTTGGCTTCCCCTGGCCTAAGAACGAGCACGCAGGCGCTGTCTGCCTCTCACCTCTCAGTGTGGCAGGGGCCTACCTCAGTGTAACCCCCCCAGTCAAAATTCACGAGTCTCAAAGGCAGGACCCGTTTCCTTCCCTGCACAGCACTCGCAGCCCGCGTGGTTTCTATCCCAGCTGACTGGGCAGCGCCTGCCCCTCCCCACAGGACGCCCCGAGGACTCAGCACGGTGACAATCAGCAGAGCCGGGGGCGGTATGGGAGCCAGGAGCACTGGCGCGTGGCTGAGGACGCTCGGCCCAGCACGGCCTGCTCCTGCAGAGCTCTTCAGTGAGCAGGCCCACCCGGGCAGGACGGGCAGGACGGGCAGGACGGGCAGGGGGCGAGGCCCCCACCCTCAGGGCCTCCAGGCTGTTTAGCTGAGGGGCAGCTGCTGCTTCTCCAGCACCTGCCGCCATCGGACCGGGCGTCCTCCAACCCCTACGTGGAATGAAAGAGGCCGGTCGACCCTCGCCAGCAAAGGGCCTGAGGCCGACGCTGAGCGGGGCTCCGACTCTTCAGGAATCGTGCCAGGATACGTACGCTCGACCCAAACAGCTGCCCCGCAGGAAGACGCTCTGATGAGCTTCGCGGTCAATCGACTCATGCACCGCAGTGAGGGGGCGAGCCCACGTGCCTTCAGTGAGGGCGCGGCTTGCGTGGGACAGGCCTTCTTGACACCCGCCGGCCAAGGGGCACCAGGACGGCCCCGGTCCTGATACGGACAAGCCAGAGGCCGAGGCCAAGGCCCTGTGCGCTACGGAGGCGCAGGACTCTGGACCCCGGCCCCAGACCCCTGGGCCGAGCAGCCTCCGTCACGGAGCCCTGCCAGAGGAGAGCGCTTCAGGAACAAGCAGAAACGCCGTCCTCTCTCCACGCAGGACAGCGGGCCACTCGTGCACGCCCAGCTGCACTCCACGCTCTGGCCCAGGCATGCGTCAGCCTCACCTCAAAGTCTCCCCAGAAAGCTGCCCCAGGCCATACAAAAGAGTTCCTCAAGGATAAACAAATCCTCCCCATTTAAGCAGGAAAACTCACGAGGGAGCAGAAGGAAGATATCAAGACGTCCTTCTTTAAATAAACCCAAGTAAATACCGAATCAGGCAGGAAAAAGTATAAACCAGGAACATCCACGTTGTCCATTCAATTAATCTATACAGAGAACCAGAGTCCTGGGGGGAAAGGAAAAGCGAGGCTACTGCCCTCCCGGTACACATTCTAGCGAGAAAGCCAAGAAAAAAGTCAATGTGGTGGCAATTAGTGCCAAGAAGAACGCTGATGAGGACCGGAGAGGCTGTGGCCAGACCCACCCCGGCCCCCCCGAGGGTGAGGGAGGAGGGGTGGGGGGATCCAGCCGGATTTCTGGCAGAGGCTCTGGGTGGGGGTCCACTGAGGTGAGCGAGCCCGGGGCACGGGGGCGGGTGCCGCCCGACACCCAAGACGTCCCCTACAGAGAGCAGCAGACGACGCCCGGACCCAGGCCGAGGCCTGAGGCCCTGGCACAAGCCAGCCCTCCCTGCAGGCCCCTAGGCAAGCCTGCTCAGCACAGCGCCCCGGAAGGCAGAGCGTTTCCTCCAGCACGCGGCCAGCTGCCGCGGTGCCGCGGAGAAATCCAGTGACGTCGGTCAGAGAGGGGCCACTGGACGTGGCTGGTGGCCTTCAAGGAACAGGACAGAAGCCAACCTGGACTGGGCCAGAGCTTGGGCGGGAACTGAGGAAGGAACAGTGCGTGTCCCAGCCTAGCTGTGAAGTGGTGGCTGGAGCACCACATCAGCACATGCTGATGCCAACAATCCAGCAGAAGGGAGGCGGCGCAAGGCCAATCGGTCAGCCAGAGGGCAGGCGGGCGCGGGAGAGCTAGGCGCTAGGTCCAGAGCACACTGGAGCTCCAGCTCCACCGTCTCTGCCGCTTCCAGCCCGGGGAGCCCCTGAACGACGCGCCCTGCTCCCCCCGCTCCTCAGTGCGTCCCACGAGGGCGTCTCCGCGGGCAGTTCTCACTGCGCCCACCTCCACCTGGGCACAGGTCCTCCCTGAGCTGGAAGGCCGCGGCCTTGGGAGCCCCCCGACAGGCCCCTCCCGCCATTCGCTTACTGCGCACAAGCAGGGGCGCCGTTGACCTCGATGAGCCAGACCTTCAGCTCCGCGTCCACCATGAAGTCGAAGCCCAAGAGCTGGAAGCTCTGGTACGGGAGGTGCCGGGTGCTGATGGCAGGCTCCACGCTCAGGAGGCAGCTCCTGTGGGGCGAGGCGGAGAGCTCGTGAGGGGCCCAGACGCTCATGAGGACCCCAAAAGCTCAGCTCGTGAGGGGGACCCAGGCGCCCTTGCGGGCCCCAAAAGCGCGTGAGGGGCCCAGACTCCTGTGAGGTGCCCAGACACTCGTCGAGGGCCCCAAAAGCTCGAGAGAGGAGCCCAGGCGCCTGTGCAGCGAATCCCAACAAACGTGCACGGAGACGGGCTTCACCTAAGTCCCTCCTTTAAGTTTCGTGCCAACAGATAATTAAGGAGGACACCACCTATGGATAGCCTGTTTCACAGACCCCACACGCACTCCTGTCCTGGCTCCAGAGGCAGCACATTCCAGAGAACTGGCGGCCACATTTCTTCACAATGAAATCTTCCCGTGTATTTACCATGCAAAAAAAGGACTGTCGTTTGAAGAGCAGAATGTGCAAAAAGAATGCTGGTTTCGTTCCTTTCTTTCGCTAGCTCCAGTTCTAATGCCAACTTTCACTAATTGAAAGGTTTAACAACTATAAATATTGAAACTAAATACTGAAATCTAGAATAGATTGTTATTAGCATCAATTACTGTTTGAAAAATTGGGGAACTTTAGTGACTCAGAAATAGATGAAACTGAATTTCAGAAATATAACGAATAATTAAGTGAGCTATGAAGTGAGGCTGCCGAGATCAGAATCTTGGACGAGTGTTTTAACCTTTCTAAATCAAGCTTTGATTTCCTAATCTATACAATGGGGGCAAAAATAATACCAACTCTTAGGACTGCTGGAACAGTTCAATGAGATAATTACATAAAGACCTTGGCATAACTCCTGGCACCTAGGAAGCATTTAATAAATTTACTACTATAAATACCAGCTCCGAAAACCTACACCGGTTTTGCTTTATGAAGATCTTCCCTGATTTTTCCTTTAACTGAATATTGGGGCTAAGTATGAATCTACCTCAGTAAATATGTTTTGGTGATTCCAGGTTACCGAAAATAACTGTCCTTCTGCACAGCTGTATATTTAGGAAGTTGCAGGCACTGGCTTCTGTGTGGCCTTATAGATAGATTTGGACTCGTGATTCTAAAAAAGAAGAGCCTATACTTCTATTAACTTGGAGCCAGGGCCCTATTCCCCCTACACTCCTCACGTTTTCTTTTTTTCTAAAAAGGAAAATATTCTATACATATGTTTAAAGCTTTAAAAATAATTTTGGACATATCAGCCATTAGGAATCAACTGGAATAAAATTTTCTTTTCCCAGTGATTCTTTAACCTGCACTGCCAAGTCACAACATCACATCCTTTTCTACATCTTAGCTCTATTCTATGAGAGAATACTCCATTTTTCAAAATTAAAAATACCCTTTAAATATCATAATTAAGAAAAGTTAAAAATTTTAACGTTCATAGTTAAAAAACAAAACCCCACCAGTACAAGGGCAGTGACAGAAGCATCGCACTCCAGCGTGTGGAGGGAGACCTGAGAGCCAGGACCAAACCACAACTGAACATCATTTTTATCTGCAGAAAGCTCGCGATGAGATCATGCACTTGTCAGGTTTTGTTGTTTTTGTTATCACAGAGAGTACAGCATCATCAGGACATCCTTTTTCAGCTGGAGTGGGAAGTCAGGGGGAGGCTAATTGGAGAACAATCCCCAAAACGTTTTGCCTAAAACAAAAGCCCCTTTCCTAACACGCTTGATTGAGCTGGTGTCAAATCCTGATGAGCTATAATACCTGCAGTTATTCTCTTCCTCTGTGTAAGGATTCACAGGGGGAAGGCACAGTCCTCAGCTAGTGGCAGTGGCATAGCTGACAAACCACCAGTGGGACCACATGGGCACCCCGGCCCAGACCCTCACAGCAACAGCCACCGATGTACTGATGGATGGCGACGGAGTGCATGGATGCACGGGGAAAAGGGCAGCCTGTGCTGAGGAAGAGGGCTCTCTCCAGGAGGTATATGCTTTGAGAGCCCAAGGGAGTCTTCTGAGGTGCTGGAAATGTTTTATATCTTGATTTGCATCATGGTTAGGTGGGTGTGTGCATAATTAAAAATTCACTGAGCTCAACGCTTCAAGTTCATGTATTTTATTTTATATACATGTTATACCTCAATTTAAAAAATTTTCTCCACTGGACTTAGCAAACCTTAATAAATGAGTATCAACCCTAAAAAACTAGTTCCCGGCATATTAAGAAACAGAGCTAAGAGAAGAAGGGCAATAGAAAAAGACGTTTAGGTATGGGGGTTGACAAACTTTTCATGTAAGGGACAGATAGTAAATATTTTAGGTTTTTCATGCTACATAAAGTCTCTGTCACATAGTCATCTTCTTCATTATTTTTTTAGAGCCCTTTGAAATATAAAAAAGCATCCTTAGCTCACTACCCTTACAAAGGCAGACTGCTAACTAGATTTGGCAGGGAGGGTATAGCTTGCTGATGCCTGACATATGTGATCCAGATTTTGGAGTTATCAGACAAGGACGTTAAAAGAACTGAAGTTAATATGTTCAAGAAAACATGAGACGAGTAGGAGAATTTCACAAGAGAAGTGTAATCTAAGAGTCAAATAGAAATTCCAGAACTGAAATGTATAATAACTGAAATTAAGAACTCAGATGGATTTAACAGATTTTAACTTTTAAAAAACTTTATTTAGCAGGTTTTAACAGCTGAAGAAAGAATTAGCCAATAGAAAGACAGGTCAGAAGAAAAATAAGTAGAAGCATAGAGAGAGAGAGAGAAAACGCCACACAAAAACCATAGGAGTTACAGCATAGCTGTAGCTGTGAGCAGCTCAAACTGCAAGAGAAACCTCATCATTCTGAACTAAGCTCTGGTACAAGGGACTCTGGCAAGCCAGAGACTGTGGGGGAAACCCCCTGGAGCTAAGAAGGGGATGCCCTAATTCAGTGTATGAACCCACACAAGTCCTGGATGCACCCCTGAGTGGTGCATGCACGGAACAGATCTAAAGCTAAGGCTGTGAGGACTGAAATGGCCTTAGGACACCCCCCACAGAAGGAGAACCCAAAGTGGGGGTCTGATTTTAACCAGATTTATTGCCTCCTAAAATTAAAAAGTCAGTATATCCAGAGGATTTTTAATAGGACCCAAAGTCTACACAACATAATATTCAAGGTCCAGAATAAACTTAACATTACCCAACATACAAACATCCAGGAAAACGTAACCAAGTCTCAAGTGAAAAAAATCAACAAATACTAATCCAATTCCAAAACGACCCACATGTTGGAATTATCAGACAAAGACTTTAAAATAACTATTGAAACTATGCTCTCTGAGTAAAAAGTAAATATGCTTGAAGTGAATGCCTATACAGATGTTCTCAGCAAAGAAACAGAAATAAAAAATAACCAAACAGAAATTTTAGAACTGCGTCAACATCTAACATTTAAAAATAGAGTGGATGGGCTCCTTAGTAGAATGGAGATGACAGAGGAAAGAGTGAATGAACTTGAGGATAGAAATTATCTAAACTATAAGAATAAAGAGGATAAAAAGATTGAAAAAAATGAACAGAAACACAGGGACCTGTGGGACAATAGCAAAAGGTTTAACATTTGTGTCACTAGAGTCCTAGAAGAAGAGGAGAAAGAAACTGGTGCAGGAAAAAAAAAATATTTGAAGAAATGATGACAATTAACTTCCCAATTTGGTATGAGACATAAATTTATACATTAAAGAAGTTCAGAAAACCCTGAACCGGGTAAACTTGGTCAAAGAAAACGTCCAGATACATCATAATCAAACTGCTAAAAAGCAAATCAAAGAAAATAATATTGAGAGCAGGTAGAGAAAAAATGTCACATTATTTATAGCGGAACAATGTAAATGACTTCAGATTTCTCATCAGAAACTGGCGGCCAAATGGCAGTGGAAATTGTCATTTCAAACTGTCATTTAAACTGTCCCACTTCCCCCAAAAGGAACTGTTAACCTAGAATTTTAAATCCAGTGAAAACTATCCTTCAGGAATAAAGCAAAATATTTTTCTCAGATAATGGAAAAATAAGAGAATTTATTACCAGTGGAGCGGCTCTAAAAAAAGTGCTAAAAGAGGTTCTTACACCTGAAGGCACGTGATACCAGAGAGAAACTCAGAACTTGAACTACAGAATTGGTAAATATCTAGGCAAATGAAAGACTCCTTATGTTTAAAAGTAGGTTTCTCATACAACATATAGTTGGGTCTTGTGGTTTTTTTGGTTTAATCCAACCTGACGATCTGTCATACATATAAAAAATATATATGACTGTTGATAGCAAAAATGCTAACATTATGTGGCAGAAATTTCAATGTACATAGATATAATATATACGACAACTTATACAAACAGGAGAGCAGGTTAATTGAACTATATGGTTGAAGGTTTCTACATTTTATCTTAAGTGATAACTCCATTCTAAGAAAACTGTGAAATATTAGATAGTATATTGTAATCCATAGAAAAATCCATTATAAATATAATACACAGACATATAGCCAAGTACTCAACAGATATATTAAAGTAGAATGATAAAAAAAACATTCAAACAATCTAAAAGAAGGCAGTATAGGGGGAAATGAAGAACCAAAAAAAAAAAAAAAAAAAAGAGACAGGCAACAAGTAATAAAATGATAAAATGTGGATGTGAATTCAACCATATCAGTAACTGTGTTAATTGCAATTGGTATAAACACACCAGTTAAGAGAAAGAGATTATCATATTGGATTAAACAATAAAACAAAAACCCAACTGTATTCTGTTTATAAGAAACCCACTTTAAATACCATGAACAGAAGATAATAGAAGTAAAGGGATGGAAAAGACATATTATGCAAATACTAATCAAAAGAAAACCGGCTGCGAATATTCTTGCTGTCCTGGTTTTGTGATAATCAGGGCGGGCTAAACATTCGCTATATTAGAAACCATGCATGTGTCCCCAGACCTAGTTTTTCTCCCTAGGTCTGGTTTTTAGAATGCTGGTAATAAACTAAGCCTGATTTATTATATGACCATCCTGTATGGGAAAAGACTGTAACTCTAAGTATCTTTGGTCAACCTTAAGAGATATAACAGGGGGGCGGATGTGGCTCAGGTGGTTGGGCATCTGTCTCCCATTTGGAGGGACCTGGGTTTGATCCCCGGCATCTCCCAGTAAAAATTAAAAAAATATATATATAGAAGGTGCGTGGGCCACCAGGTCCCATGCACACCGCCAGGCCCCATGCACCACGCAGAAAGATGGTGACGTAACAGGAGAGTGACACAAGGGAGAGCCGAGCCGAGCCGCGCCGAAAAACCAGGAACTAAGGTGGCGCAGGCAGTAAGATGCCTCTCTCCCACATTGGAGGTTCCAAGGATCAAATCCCAGTGAAGACAGGAAGAGGAGGATGAGAAGAGAGGGCAGGAAATGGACACAGAGAGTTGCCCAGCAAATGGACGCAAAAACAGCAAAAACGGGGGGGGGGGAGCAGGTAAAAATGGATAAAAGTAAGTAAGTAAATAAATCCTTAAAATATATATATTGGGGAGGAAGATACGGACTATAGTTAGTAGTAAAACTTTGACGATGCTCTTTCACAATTTGTTAACAAATGTTTCACAACAATGCAAAGTATTTGTGGTGGGGTGATATGTGAGAGCCCTGTACGATGTTATGCATGTTTGTTTTGTAAGTTCACAAATGTTTACTGAACTCTTATTGTTTATGTACGTTCACGTATGAATGATATACTCCAATAAATTGTTTTGTTTTTTTTAAAAAAGAAAACTGGAGTGGCTATATTAATATCAGAGAGGACTATTACCTGGGATAGAGGCAGAAATTACATAATGATAAAAGGGTCAATTCCCCAAGAAGACATAACAAGCCCAAATGTATATGCACCTAACAACAGATCCTCAAAATATATGAAGGAAAAACTGATAAAATTGGAAGGAGAAATAGACAAATCCATAAGTAGAGCTGGAGACTTCAGTATTTATTTCTCAGTAATGGATAGAATAAGTGGAACAGAAAATCAGCAAGGATATAGATTTGAACAATATTAATCAATCAGTCTGAGCTAACTGACATTTGTAGAATGCTCTGCCCAACAACAGCAGAATATACAGGGAACATTTACTAAGATACATCATATTCTGAGTCATAAAACAAACCTTAATAGATATTAAGGAAATGAAGCCATACAAAGTAGTTCTCTGAGCATAACATAATAAAACTAGAAATCAATACCACAAAGATATGTGGAAAATCCCCAAGAATTTGGAAATTAAATAACAAATTTCTAAATAGCAGAAGTCAAAGATAAAGTCACAAGGGAAATCTGGAAATCTTTTAATAAAATGAAAATAAAAACAAATTTCAAAATCAGTGGGATGCAGCTAATGAAGTATTTGAGGGAAACTGATAACCTTAAAAGCTTATTATTTTAAAAATTAGCATCTCAAGTCAAAGATCTAACCTTTCAGTTTAAAAAACTAGAAAAAGAAGGGCAAATTGAACCCCCTAAAAGAGCAAAAGGAAGGAAATTATATAGAGTATAAGTCAAAGAAACTACAAACAAAAGCAACAGAGAAAAATTAATTAAGCCAAAAGCTGATTTTTTGAAAAGATTAATGAAATTGATAAGTGTACATACAGTCAATCTGTCCAGGTAAAATAGAAAGAAGGCACAAGTTACCAATACCAGGAATGAAAGAAGTGACTACAGACATTAAAAGGATAATAAGGGGGAAGCGGCTGTGGCTCAATTGGTTGGGCTCCCGTTTACCATATGGGAGGCCCCAGGTTTGATTCCTGGCGCCTCCTGGTGAAGGCGAGCCGGCCACACGGCACAGTGAACTGACAGCCTGTGCGGCGCTGTGAGCTGACGCAGCAAGATGATGCAGGAAAGGGAGACAAGTGGACACAGAAAAACGCACAGCAAGTGGACAGAGCAAGCACAAGCAGCAAGGGAGACAGGGATAAATAAAAATAAATCTTTAAAAAACAAAAAAAAGGATAATAAGGGAATATGACAAATAACTTTGGCCATAAATTTGACAGCTTAAGTGAACCAATTCCTTGAAATGCATAAACTCCCAAGCACCTTCAGGAAGAAACAGGTAACCTAAAAAGATACGATTACATTACCTTATTATATGCTTGATTTGTAGTAAGATACTACTTTCCAGGTCAATGTTCAAAGCACTTGTTAGGTACTGATTGAACTCCTCAAAGAACATTTCATTCCCTTCTTCATACTTCCCGTAGTTTTTTGAGAACTCTTTTTGAATGCAGTGATTGGTCAGATGGCAGGTTTTGTCTTGGAAATTATCCACATGATATGGCTCTGAAGCCGTCCGAAGCACACCCTCTCGATAGAGGTAGATGTTATACTGGTGATCCACCAAGACCCAGCTTCTGCAAGTCAACAAAAACACAGTTTCACCCAACTCATCCAAAGCTTCTCCATATTGAATACATCAGTCCTTTTTTGGGTGGGGAGTGGGGGAGGAGGTACATTATATGAGGCAAAGCATGACAGTTGATCAAGACAGTGGGCTACCTCTGTAACAGGGGAAAGAAACTTTCCCCACAGTGACAAGGAGACTGATTCCTTCAAAAGACACAGCATTCTGAAGAGATTTGGGTGGGCTGATTTTTAAGGCTAACCCATGAAACTTGCGTCTGCAGGGCTTGCTTTCTAAATGGTTTTAAGAGGAAGACTGCTCATCCTGAAGCTGATCTGACACAGGGCTGATATTTAATTCAAGCAGCAGCACATCTTCCTGCAGCCATCAAGGAGACAGTCCACGATGAAGAGCTGACGGCACAGCCGGGGGAAGCTGGGAAGAGGCCGCTTTAGCTCAGACCACACCACCTCTCTCCATGCCAGGCCCTCTGCTCAGAAATTAAAAAACAATCACAGAGGTTCTGGTGAGTAACACCAGAAAAAATGTAAATCCAGTAGGTCAATGTGCCCGTGAGGTCCGTAAACAGCACTGAGGACGTGTCACTTGGCAGGGTCACACGGCCTGCGCTGCCTAAATCCTGTAATCTACACAGCTCCTGCAGCTTCCACAGGCAAGCCCCGTGCACTTATACTTTTCCCTTTGGATAATCACAAGCCATTCTATTGATAGAGAATGTTAAAAAGAAAGAAAATGTATAAACTTTAGTAACATTTTCTAGAAAGGAAAATAAACATTGAAAGAAAAACAGAAAATTAGGTACAGAAGCTCAGCTCCATTCAGCTGTGCTGAACTCTGGTAGCATGTTAAACACAGTCCGATACTTCGCCACGCTTCCTGTGCCGCTCCTCGCTTTTTTCAGATTAGTAGAAACAAGAACTGTGGACGATGATGCGTTACCGGATGTCAAACTTGCGATGACCTGGCTCAAGCAGTAGAGGGCGCTCAAGGTACTTCTGGATCACGTGCACCTGGCCCTGGCTGTCTATGAACTCCAAGAGCTCGGCAGCCTCCGAGGAGATGAGAATGCCTTCACCTAACGGAACAAAATCAGACAGAAGCTCGTCCAGTTCATCCCGAGAGGAAAGCCTCGCTCCAAGGCCAGGCAGGAAATGACAGCAGCACAAACCCCACCGGGGGCTTCCACGGGCCGGCTCTCCCTTCCTCTCCCTTCCCTTCCTCCTCCAATCCCTTGCACACACACCCCAAACCCTTGTGCGTGCGCACACACACCCTTTGCACATGCACACACACACACACACCCAGACACCCAGAGCATGCAGAGTTACCCGGCTAAGGCGTTCTCCATATGGAATTGTCACCACTATCCTGGCAGAATCCAACCAGGAAATGTGACATTCACAGGCAATCAGAGGCCACGAGCTCTGGAGAGTCAGAGCACCTCTCCACCGGGGTCTCCTGCTCGAGGTTCAGACTCTAACTCGGCTCATTAGAGCCAAGCCCCTCTCTCGACCGCCCGTTTCTGGCTCTTGTGCTGCCATTCGATTAGTCTCTTGAACAAGAAACTGCAAATCCACTTGAAAAAGTCCCTTCCTCTCATTTCCTACGACAGGACCCATTCTGATCTATCTCCCGTGGGAACCACTCCCGGATTTCCTGGCTCATCTCCACTTCCCGCCCTTCTCTCCTACGGCATTTGCGCACCACTTCTGGAAGATGCACCTAAAACACCACTTGCCACTAACACCCTGCAACGGTCTCCGTCAGCTGATTTGGGCCCCAATCCCCTCCCTTACTTTCCAACTTTATTTTCGTGATACTATTCCCTTAAGTGAACTAGTTCTTATTAAAAATTAATAAACCTAATACTGGTAGGTTGGAAAAATAATGGGAAGAAGGAGATACATGGGTATCTTTTTGTAACTTTTGAAAAACTATTATCATTGAAAAAAAAACATGATAAAGGAAACTGGAAAAGTTACCCATAATCGTATTTCCTTACATAATTATTTTAATTTTCTTATCTTACCTTCCCTTACATGTGGGCAAAGATGGTTCAGTCAAAGTGAACTCAATTCATATTTTTTTTCATTTTATATTGTCAATATTTTCACTGTTTCTACAATAACGTCACATTACGTTAGTGGCCAAAAAATATCTTTTGTGTCAATGCAAAAAATATTACAGATTTGTTTACTGATTGCTGGACAACAGGGCTGTTTCTAAACAACGCTTTGTTATAACAGACAGCACAGTAGCAAACATCTTGGCTGTAGATCACTCTTGTTTGTTTTCCATTATTTCCTTGGAGTGAGTTTTCAGGAATGAGATCAGTGTGCAAAAGCACACGCGCTTCCGTGGCTTGTCTCCTGTGGCCTTTCCAAAGGCTGGGCACAGCTGCCAGCAGTGCGACGTCCGCTAACCATTCAGAAACAGCATCACTAGTGATTTCTTTCTTATTTTGTAGGTGCAAAATAACAGAATTAACAGTTATTTTGCCAGTTCTGGATGTCTAGTGCAGCATATTTCTATGCGTTCATTAATAGTATTTTTGCATCATTTATTTGTTCATATCCTCACTAATAAAACCTGGAGAAATTACAAAGAAATTTTGGGGATCTTGAAGGAGCTGCAAGGTCACAACCTCTTTGCTCTTTCTTTCCACCTCAAAGTTTAGCTAATCTGAAAATAGATGTGTCATGAGCCATCTTCCTCCTGGAGGCAAGAAATGTGTCTGTCTCGCTGATGCCTGAGCTCCAACCCCTCGTTCTTCATTGAGTCACTCATTCACGAACATGTGTGCTGACCTCTGCTAGGTGCCAGGTGCTGGCCTGGCTTCAGGGAGACAGGGCTCGGCACCAACGCGGCACGGTCTGACTCGTGCTCTGCAGGCAGGTGCTGGGGAGAGCCGAGAGCAGGATGGCGCCGCCGGGGCTCCAGGTGAGAGGAGGGTGGGCGAGGTCAGAGACAGGTAGGGCAGATTCTGATATGGTTTGAAGGCTGGGCCAACTACACCAAGCATGCAGGAGGTTCTAGATGAATATTTGTTTAACGAGAATAAAAGCTATTCACTCATTCTTTAGTTTCATTTTGTAGTTCCTGAACAAAACTTATCTTCTTAACTCCTGAAGTAAAACCTCCGTTTGGCATTTCATTCTCTCTTGCCGTCTCCCTACCACTTAGTGTCACTCTGTGTCTTGTCTTGTGAGAGTCCAGGGACCACCCAGGCGGGCCCGTCCTCACTCCCAGGGTCTCTCCAGGACTCAAGAGATCCTCAAGGTGACCATCCTGACCCCAGCACAAATCCACAAGGGCTCTGGAATGCAGGACATCTATTTCCTCTTCCAGTTTCCCGCTTACCATTAGACCTGAACTTGGGGACAGCACTTGAGAAGAGGTCACAAAAGAGGAAAGAGGAGGAGAGGTACCTGGCTTCTAGCAAGAGTCTGACTCTCCCACTTTCAGGAGAATCCAGGTGACACCCTCCTACCTCATAGTTGGTGGAAAAGAAGGAGAGGTCCACTGGACCAGGGGTAGAAATGAGTGCCAACGGCCAGATGGTCTTCCAGGGAATAAAAGAAGGAAGTTCAGCTGGAAAGGTTTTTATAAGAGCGTAAGATGGCAGTTACGGAGAGCTGTGTTCGCGTGCTCGTTACGGGAACTGCTTGAGTTAGCGTGACAAACGCCTTCTAAGCACTCACACGACACGTATTTATTGAGCACTACGGGTCAGAGGGGCGAGATATGGAGATGACAAGACAGAAAGTCTGTGCTTACAAAGAGCTGACATTCTGACGGGAGATTCAGACAAATAAATACAACGCGAGGAGGACTGCACAGAGGGAAATGGAGCAAAGTAAAAGGCAGAAAGCAATGGGTGTAGAGGCTATTTTAGGTTAGAAAAGCCTTCTTTGGCAAGGCAACATTTGAGTTGGAAAAAAATAGAAAATAATCCATCTAAGCCAATTCTAGACACAGAGACAAGTTCAGAGTATTCAAGGGGCAACTGAGCTGCCTGTGAGTGAGCAAGGAAAGGAAATAAGAACAGAGAGATGAGCAAATGCCAGGCAGAATTTGTCCTAATTGCACTGGGAAGCCAGCTGTCAAGTCCTGAGCACGGAGTAACGAGATCAGATTTATGCTATTAAAACATCCCTCTTGCTGAGAGAAGAAGTGCCGTGAGGAAAACCCGCGAGAGAGACTAGGGAGAAGGCAGCTTTGGCTTGCTGGTGCATTAAGCAGAGATTGTAAGGAAAAGAGCAGTGAAGGACGCCGCCCAGCTTTGGGTTTCAGAGGCTGGGTGACTGGTGGGGAAGGCTGGGGTGGGTGGAGCTGGGAAGGAGGCGAAGAGCTCTTTGCTGGGCCCTCCAGGGTGTGGGCGGTGCCCATGGAGCAGGTGCTCAAGGGAAAGCTCTAGACGGCGACACACATCCAGAAGCCATGAGCACAGAGGGGCGCTGAAAGCGGTCACCAGGCACACTCTCCTCGCTCAAGGACTCTGGCCAGATAAGGTTCTCCAGCCACACAGTGGCAAACTCTGGGTGCGAGCCGGCCCAAGGGCCAGGGCACCTGCAGGAAGGGCGAGGACGGCAACGCCAGCTCACCTTTGGCACCAGCTGACGACTTGGCTATCCAGACGCTGCCCTCGCCGCTCTCCCTCCTTCTGTTGTAAGACGCCAGGAAGAACTCCCTCTCGTCAGTCCTGGAGCTACGGACGGGTGGGAGGACGTCGGTCCTGGAGCTACGGACGGGTGGGATGGCCCCATTCTGTGCTGGGGCATCCGGCGCTGGGTAGATCACAAAGGACTCAGGGAACCACGTGCAGGACTCGGCCAGCTCCGGGCTCGTCTTGACCAGCCTGGCAGACGGCAGAGAGTCAGTGTCCCTTCTCAGCACAGCCCGTCAGGAAGGTCAGTCCCTGCCCCAGGAGCCCTGCAGGGACGCGGGACGACCGGGGCCCGGCTGGCCCGGCTCCCGCCTCACCCCACCGCTCGCCCGCGGCCTCCCTGGCTGACCTCTAAAGTCTACGGGGAAGCAGAGCTGCTGGCATCAGCCGTAACGGCAGGTTCCCACTCATCCAGAAACAGGCTTGATGCCCAGACTCTGATCCTTTAAGATGCATCTCTAAGGTGACTTAACTGGAAGTAATCCTGAACCAATGTCTTTTCAACAAATATGCTGCAGTTGAGCCAGATCCACAGTAAAAAACAAAGTGGAGAACTGAAGAAATTATTAGGATAAAACAGAAAAAAATATTCTCTCTGGGGAGAAAGGCTACCTAGGAACTGGAATTATCTAATGACTTAATTTAGTTCTTCACCTCTTTTTTTTTTTAGGTCAGCCTGGCTGTGGTGATGGAAAAAGGAAAGGATCTTTCTAATGGGACTTACCCACCCCCGAAAGGACACAGAAGGTGCAGCCAGGCTCGGGGGGCAGCGCATAACTGCAACCCTCTGCTGGGAAGGCTTCCCACCACGTCTACCCTCCAAGCCCACCCTGGGAGCAAGAGGCACCAGCATTGCATTTTCCCAAGATCACAAGGCGGCAAATAACACGGTCACAGTCAAGCCCCGAACTCCCGTGTCCTAGCCAAGCCCACTGTGCTCCGGGAAATCCAAGCGTCAGGGGCGCGCAGGCCTTGGCAGAGCTGCCCCGCCCACCTCTGGCTTCTGTCCACAGCCATTCCTCCTAAGCCTGTTAAGACCCACCTGCAAGCCTGTCCATGTGCAAACAGCAGAAATAAAGAAAACGTAATTTAAATCGAGATAAAAAATTGTTATTTTAAAATTCAAGGCAACAGAATTCAAGTTACTTGAACTCTAAGGATTAACCAAAAAACTGAAAACAAAAATTCCTAGTTCAGCAAATGTTAAACTCTGTGCCCAGACAGTCCCACACAGGACCCAACATGTGGCTGCTGGGGCTGAAAACTGGATTGTACATTTTTTTTAACTTCAATTAAAAACGGAAGCGGCGCAAAGCATCTTTCCCGTCCAGCGCAGCTCTGTGGTTTGGTAGGTGGCACCTCCCTTTCAGCACCTCAAGTCCTGAGACAGCACTTTTGTGGTTCAGGGAGCGCATCAGACCCGCGCATCATTTCTAGTGGAATCACTGCTGCAACAAATAAAGCAAAATAGAGTTCCCATGGCCAAGAGATTTCAAATGGAGTCGGGAGGCCATTCTGGAGGCTGCTCGTATTAAACCTCAGCCAGAAACCACAAATTACCAGAGAGAGCACAGCCTCAAGGAAAATGCTCCTCAAAATACCAAGGCAGGGGGGCGGATGTGGCTCAACTGGTTGGGCGTCCGTCTCCCATATGGAGGGACCCGGGTTCGATACCCGGGACCTCCCGGTAAAAAAAAAAAAAAAAAAAAAAAAAAAAATACCAAGGCCATCCAGACACCGTGAATGAACTCCGAGATCTAACCTGAAGGACAACTGAGTACCAGGTACCCCCACCACAATCAACTTGTGTAGAGTTGTTGTTTTTTCTTTAAAAACCCTTGCCTAGAAACGCCAAGATGGAACAGAATTTGGGCTGCCACCTGTGATGGCCAGGCTCCCGTGTCACCTTGCCAGGTGATGGTACCAGCTGCTTGGTCAAGCAAGCACGGCTGACCATTCTGTGAGGACAGCTTCTGGACCTAATCATTAGTGAGTTGACTGCATCTACGGCTGATTGTATCTGCAGTCAACAGAGGAGATTGCCTTCAGCAAGGAGAGACGCCTCATCCAGGCAGATGAAAGCCTTAAAAGGAGAAGTGATGATTTCAGCAGTCCGAAGAGAGAATTTTCATCTCTACTTCAGACAGACAGCTTCTCCTGGGGAATTCTCAAAAACCTTCATTGGAGTTCCCAGCTTGCAGCCTGCCCTATGGAATTTGGACTTCTGTATCCCCACAGTCGTGTGAGACAATTTTGATAAAATCTAATATTTATTAAAGATTTTATTTATTTATTCATTTATCCCCCCCTTGCTGCTTGCGCTCGCTGGGTCAGCCAACCACGCCGTGCGGGCGGGCCTGCCCTCACCAGGAGGCCCCAGGAACCGAACCCGGGGCCTCCCATATGGTAAACGGGAGCCCTACTGATTGAGCCACAGCCGCTTCCCAAAATCTAATATTTAAAGCTATCTCCTGTCAGTTCTGTTTCCCTAGAGAACCCTAATACACTACTTGAATCTGTGCTCCTCGAATTGCAATTCTAAGACCCGAAATGCATGCCTTTGTTGCCTTGCAGCTTAGTTTGTTACTTCTTGGTCCTGCTATTCCAGTGGGGGACAAAGGAGTGAGTCACTTCAAACACTTTTGCTTTCCTATGCACTGATGCAACATTTTAATGTGTTTATTATGCAGGCTATGTAAATTATGACTGGTAACTAAAGTGAAATGTAACTTTTTCTAGTTAAGTGAGTATGGACACAAAGTTAAAACAAAGGGTACCACTGATGAACAATCAAGGTAGCGATGCAGTCAAGCAGCAAAGAAAAAAGGGCACATTTCACAATGAATGACAGCTGCAATCTACCTTGGAAGAGCAAAAAGAAAAAGCCACTTGTTTGTTGTGTAAAAAGAGACATTTTTAGCAAATACATAGTGATTTGATTAGCAGTTTTCTCTCAATACTCAAAAAAGAATCGATGGAATTAGTGGCCTTAAACCAAAATTAAATATTCAACAAAACGTTCTAAAACCGTCAGTATTTGAGCTTATAAATTTAGCCAACTATAAAATGGTTTGGATTCTCGTACAAAGAAAACCATCTTAAACGTAAACATGGTAAAAGAAATTATTTTGCGAAGACTAAAAATAATATTTTACAAACAGTGAAAGATCTCCAATTAAGCTACAAACAACTGCCTATGAATACAAAGCCTTTCCAACAATATGAAAGCTTAATCGATTCAAAATATGAAAAATCACAAATACTTTTCTTGAGCTTTAGGTAAGTCATGTGACACCAGAGATGCTGCCTAATTAATACTTTGGGTATGTTTTGTATCAAAGAACTTCCAAATATATGAAGCAATATTGTCAAATTGCAGCCTAAAAATATCAAATTCATGGTGTAGATATTTTAAAATCTTTTACATCTGACAAAGGAGAATTTCATCTACATATGAAAAATTAGTTTCTATCGTGACACAGTGCTTCAGCCATGTCAGGTTAAAAATTTGAATATACTGGGATTTTAAGAGTGAAGATGTCTTATTATACTGTATGATACATATTGAAAACATTTGTGCTCAGTTTTATGTGGGAGACTCTAAGGAAAGTGTCAAGGATACAGTTGTTAAAATGGTTCACTATATACTTGGAAATGCTACAATGATTCACTAGTTCACAGAACTGTTGAAAGAAACAATTAATTTAATAGTACTGTGTTCCCTGACAAACTGAGTCCTGGAAGAGCTTTACAAAGATACACGGTCCTGTTACCTCCAATTTAGATTTTCCAGGCATAAAAGCAATGTTTCTCAAGTAATTGTTTTCATTCAATAATTTATTATTTTATTCAACAAAGATGAAAAAATGGCAGTGTGACATTTTCTCACTCATATCACACTGCAAATGATCAAGATAAACTTAAAGCTCTAAGGAAGAAAAAAGTCTGTGACTAGGCTATACAGGTATCAGAATGTATGTGACAACTTCATAGTACAAATCAATAATGATGCTACACGTTTTTCTAACATGACTCAATATACAGATTTTAATTGTAATACACTGCATTAGGCAAACTGGCTGCAAAAACTAGGGAGGCGGCTGTGGCTCAATCAGTGGGGCTCCCGTTTACCATGTGGGGGGCCCCGGGTTCGGTTCCCAGGGCCTCCTGGTAAGGGCGGGCCCGCCCGCACGGCGTGGTTGGCTGGCCCAGCGAGCACAAGCGGCAAGGGGGGGATGAATGAATAAATAAATAAAATCTTTAAAAAAAAAAAAAAAAAAAAAAACTAAAGAAAAATTTGATGACTACTTGGTTTATATATTTAGAGTTGCTTTTCAATTTATGCAATTCCCCCTTTGAATTCCATATTAATAATATGAGTTGGTGGATTTACTTAACTTGTATAGACATAGTTTTAAAATTGATAACCTTCTGCTTCAAAGTCAAATCAATTCTTCTAAGAAAGGTCAACAAGTTTTGTCAATATGGATGCAAATATGAAAGGAAAATGATTTTCTAGTACTCAGTCATTGAAAAACTATTACATATGTTGGAACATTTAGGTATGTAAACCTACTTTTCATATTTTCATAAGTTTTATGAAATCTAAATACAAATCAAGTATTTCCAATGAAAATTTAGTTCTGAATTAAGATGTACTATAAATGTAAACAACACACCAGATTTTGAAGACCCAGAATGAAAAAAAAGAATGTAAAATAGCTCAATAATTATCTTTAATAATGATTACATGTCAAGTTGATGACATTTTTTGCTACTTTAAATAAAATCTATTATTAAGAATCCTTTCACCTGTTTTTTTGCCCCCCCCCCCCCGTTTTTTTTAACATGGCTACTAGGAAATTTCTGTCCTGCGTTGGAAGAGAGCGCCGTGCCCTGCAGGCGACTGCCGTGGGGAACAGAACCAGGCCGGTCTATGCAGGGAGCCCTCGGCATTTCTTGCGTTTCCTCATGAGCCTGTCTGGGAAGCAATCGCTCATGAAGTTTATTCACATCTACCAAGAAGAAGAGCGGACAAGAGGAAAGCAGGCCTCCAACGTGGCCCAGGAGAAGAGCGCCGGAGGGCTCTCAGGCCACGGCTTTGGGGCTACTGCAACGTCCAGCCACACACGCCGCGGGAGAGGGACCGACGGCAGAGGAAACCACGGCCTCCTGCAACTGCCTGGGCCCCTCGGAAACGCTGAGACTGCGCTTATGGGACGATGGCAACCGCAGCCCAAGGCACGAAGGACAGCTGGCGCCACTTCACAGAGGGCGCCGCGCTCGGGGACCCGGGTGCCACTCGGCTGCTGCCTGAAGAGCGCAAATACGGAGAATACTGTTTTCTGACATCGTCTGCTTCCTACTTATAAAAGCAAAATCCTACCTTTATTTATTTTATTTTAAGATTTTACCTATTTATTCATTTATGCCCCCCTTGCTGCTTGTGCTCGCCGGGTCAGCTAACCACGCCGTGCGGGCGGGCTTGCCTTCACCAGGAGGCCCTGGGAACCGAACCCGGGGCCCCCCATATGGTAAATGGGAGCCCCACTGATTGAGCCACAGCCGCCTCCCATCCTACCTTTATTTTTAAAGAAGAAAAAGTATAGCAGAAAGATCAAACAAGCATTTCATTAAAATTTCTAAATGAATAATCTGGATAAACAATTGTTACTCTTATCCTCCCACTTTTAGCCCCAGTCCAGGGGAAACAATCTTTTGCACCCTAATTCTGCAAATAGGTAACAAGGAGACTTCAGGAGGCCACGGGAGCAGCGCAGAAGCTACTGGGGCCAGCGGTCTGACAAGGCGGGAAGATCCTCTCAACACTCAACCTGCTCGAATATCTGGAGCCCGGGACGCAACGTTGCACTGAGGGGCGCATCTTCCGGCATCTTCTCCCCTAAACGGGCCATGTGGCTGCCCGTGCACCCCCCGCAGAGCCAGGAGCTTCAAGGCCTTTCCATAAATCAGCTCCACTCGCCCCCAGGCAGGCCCGCTGCCCACCCGCAGTCAGAGGGCAACCTTAGCCATGGAGTCTGTCCAGAGGCGCGGCCGCTGCCCCCAGCCTCTCCTCACCTCGCTCCTGTCAGAGGAGCTGCTGGGCTGCAGCCCTGGAAGCTGGGTCCTCCCGCCGCCCACACTGGGGCCCAGCAGCCCGGGCTCCCTCCCCAAGCCGTGCGGGCACAGGCACCTGCCGGGCCGGGGCAGGGGGCTGGGGTGGGGGGCCTGGGCCGGGGGAAGGGGGGCCAGGGTCTGGGCAGGGGTGTGGGCAGGGGCCGGGGCGGGGGCAGGGGGCCGGGGCAGGGGGCTGGGGCAGGGGGCCTGGGCCAGGGGCAGGGGGGCCGGGGTCTGGGCAGGGGTGTGGGCAGGGGCGGGGTCAGGGGGCCCGGGGTGGGGGGCCTGGGCCTGGGCCGGGGCCGGGGTGGGGGGCCAGGGTGGGGGCCAGGGTGGGGGCCAGGGCAGGGGCAGGGGGCAGGGGCAGGGGGGCCGGGGCCGGGGTCCAGGGTCTGGGCAGGGGCCGGGGCAGGGGGCCGGGGCAGGGGCCTGGGGCAGGGGGCCTGGGCCGGGGGCAGGGGTCCAGGGTCTGGGCCGGGGGCGTGGGCAGGGGCCGGGGCAGGGGCAGGGGGCTGGGGCATAGGGCCTGGGCTGGGGGCAGGGGTCCGGGGTCTGGGCAGGGGCGTGGGCAGGGGCCGGGGCGGGGCCGCCGAGCAGGAACCAGCTCCTGTCAGTCCTCCACAGAGCTCGCCCCTAATAAACCCGCCCCAAGACGCTGCCTCGGGCTCCACTTCTGGGGGGACCAGACCCCCAACATTCTGTCAAGCCATAACCAGCAACACGAGCATCAAAGCAGCTCAGAGACCCCCAGGACAGGTACTTGCCGGCTTTTCCACAAGAGCGTTCCTGCCCTTCAGAAATAAGCAGTCGCCCACGTTTCTGCTAAGAGCGCCAGGTGAACGCGGAGGGGCGGGCTCGGGGCGCTCACCTCACCAGCGAAGCTTTGCGGCACAGCTTGTCGGCCCCTCGGTAGTAGTTCACCAGCTGCGCCAGGCCGGGCTCGTGCCCTGCGGGGAGAGGAGCGCAGTGGCGGTGAGCAGCGCCCGCGCGCCCGCCAGCGGCCCTTCTCCCACCCCGGGGCTGGCGGTGAGGGGCGAGGAGCCCGGCTGCCCTGTCCCTGCGGCCCCTCTCACCCTCCGCTCGGCGCGTGCCGTGGTGCCAGGCGCGCAGGCCTGCCAGGCCCCCGCTGCCTTCGCCTCTCCTCGCTGGGGCAGGGTGGCCCCGCGTCACCGCGGCCGGGTCCCAAGCGCCTCCCAGCAGCCCCGCACGGGAAGGCTGCTCGCCTCCCGCCTCCCGCCGTCCGCAGCGGGCCAGGGGGGCGCCGGGCTGCGCACGCTGCGGGGGCTCCGGCCGGGAGGGCGAGGGGAGGCCTGCCCTCTGCGCTTCACCCTAAGGGAAGCTTATTTTCAAAAGTTCCCAGGGCAGGGCGCCTCCACCCCTCAGGCGCAGGAAAGACACCAATAAAAACAAAAGCTCACGGCTCTTCCCTGGGAGCCCTAAAAAACGCTTCTGTCACGACCGTCAGGTAAGTCTGGGCGGAGGGCGGCTGAGCTGGAGATGCCCAGGGCGGCAATTCCGTGGGGGGAGCCCGCGGCCGCCAGGCAGGGGCTGGCCCTCGCTGTCCCACGCCCTGGGCTCGCCCTGCCGCGGGCTCCAGGTGAGGGTGACAGGTGAACCGTGACGCTGCTCTGTCCCCATAAACACCGAGCGGCTGCGGGCCTGCGGCGCCTGCGCAGGGCTCCGACCCGCAGGCTGCTGCTTCTCTCCAGGCCCGAGCGGGCCCCGCCGCCCCCGCTTCAGCTCAGAGCCGCCCCCAAGCTTCTGGAGTCCAGAGGCAAGCGGCAGGCAGGGCAGGGGGCGGCCCCGGGAAGCAAGGCTCCCCTACAGGCGGCCTGCCCTTCCTCGCCTGCAGGGAGGTGGCTCCCGGCTGCCGGCTTCTCAGGGGGGCAGTTCAGCGAAAACGAATCTCCAGGCATATTCCCAGTCTCTGGAAATTTCTGCGGGCAGAGGCAGCCCCTCCACGGGGCAGGGGCCATCTCGTCTCCGTGGGGGTCAAGTCCTGTGACGGGAAAAGGTGTCCACGGCACCATTCCACAAAGAACGTGCAGGGGCCCGGCCACGCCGCCTCCCGAGCCCCCGGGCCGACGTGGCGCGGGCCCGGGAGCCGCCCCCGTGAGTCGGGCCTCCGGCCACGCCCTCTGCCCGGCAGGAGCGCTGCGCTCTGCGTGGCCCTCGTGGCTGTCCTGTCCGTCCCCCTTCTTTCTTGGCGCACCCAGCTGAAGCCGGGCGGGGAACTCGGAGAGAGGGGCCTCTCCCCGCGGTGAGGCGACGCCGGGAAGCTGCGTCAGCTCGGGGTAACCGAGGGGCTCGGGGCGGCTTCTGGGCGGCGTCACAGACAAGGAAGCCGCCGGACCCCTTGTGCTGCCGCTTCCAGCAGGCCGGCGCCGCGGGCGAGAGGTGCCGGCGCGGGGGGCCCAGGCAAGCGGGCAGGGGGCGCAGGCCCCCGCACAAGGGTGAACACGCGTTCCCCGGCGAAGCCTGGGGGAGGTCTGGGCTCAGGCACCCCTCGGCCCACCCTTCCCCGGGCGGCTTGTCCCAGCCGCCGGCCTTCGCCACGCACCGCGCCAAGCGGCAGAGCGCAGTCCTCGGCCTCTGCCCCACCGGCCCCGCGCGCCGCGCCCGGCAGAGCGGGGGTCGGGTCGGGGCCCGCGTGGGGGCTGGGTGTTGGAGCGCGCGGTACCCGCGGCAGGGACGGGCCATTGTCCGCCGGCAGTGGCGGCCGCACGCGACTCCGGCCCCGAGCCCGCCTGGAGGGAGAGGCGCGGAAATCGAGGGCGGAGGCCGCGATGGGGCCCTTTTGTGTCTGCCCGCGAAACCGAGGAGGGGACGGCCGAGGACCCCGACGACCACGGCGCTCGCCCTCCCCGGCCGCGCGGGGGGCTCACCCAGTCTCCCGAAGGGCAGCCGGTTCCTCTCGCCCAGCATCAGGTTGAAGCGGGGGTTGTCGCGCCGCAGCCTCTTCCAGTGGCCGGTGGCGAGCAGCAGCCGGGAGACCTCGGCGTAGACGCTGCTGTTCTCGTCGCGCACCACGAAGGTGTACATGGCGCAGGCACCAGCCGGCGAGGCGGCGGCCCCGCGTCTCCCGAGCCCGCCCGGCGCCCCCGGCTCCCCGCCGCGCCGCGTCTCCTGCTGGCGCGCCGCGCGTGGGCCCGAGGGCGAGCCCTGCGCCCTGCGCCCCGCCTCCCCGCCCGCCCGCGCCCCGCCTCCTCCCCGTGATCCCGCGCGGCGGGGCCGAGGGGCGCAGGGGCTGCGGAGGGAGTGCGGGAGGCGGGCGGAGGCGGGAGGGGGCGGGGCTTGGCGGGGCACGCGGGAGCGAGCGGGAGGCGGGGGCGCGCGCTCCTGAGCCCCGGGTCGTGGCCAGAGCGCGGGCCGCGAAGCTCCTGCGGGCCTTCCAGCCAGAATTTCAGAGACGTTTTGTGGATCAAAACAAAAAAAGTCCTAAGGCCCCATGCTGTGTCCAAGGACGACGCGGAGCGTCCCCGGCTGTGGGTTTCATCTGCTCACGCCTCCCGCGGGGCGCACGGCCAGGGCTCCTTCTGCCTCCCGGGGGGAAACCGTCCCGCGCAGGCCCCTCGGGGCCCTGGACTCCGCGGCCGCCCTGCCCTCTACCCGGGCCGGGCCCCTCGCTTTCCCTCTGGACCTCGATTTCCCCTCTGAGTGGGGAGGGAGTGGATCTTCAAATCCCTGGGGTTCTACGTCCTTTTAGGAAAGAGTTTTAGGAAGAGCATTGGAGGGACAGAGTAGACAGTCTCTCGCCAGTTACCCACGCAGCCGTGCACCTCATATCCTTCATCTGGGACCTCTCCCCACCTTGGTCTCCCTGCGTTCGTGGAACCCACCTGGATTCTCTGAAAGTGGTCTCCTCTCCTGCCCTCGTCCCCGGGGCGGGCGCTCCCACTCCGTCGCTGCCGCCACTGGACGGTGTTCGCCGGCTGAACGGGCCTTGCCCAGCGCAGAGACGGGGCAGGTTCCAGAGTGCTGGTCTCACGGCCCCCAGCAGCCGTCCACGCGTGGGGAGAGCGTGGGCCTGCATCCTGGCCGTCCACAGCTGGCGCCCTCTCCTCCACGCCCCCTTTCCCGGCTCCCTTCCTTTCCGGGCCCCAGTCCTCTACAGGTGTTCTTGGGATCACCTCCCAAATAAACTCCTCGCCCTCAAGTCCAGTTTCAGGGTCACCGTTTTGCGGAACCCCAGCCGATTCGCTTGGTTCCGTCGAGCCAGGCGTCCTGAAGGGGATGTCCGCCCTCGCCGTGGCCCTCTCCTCGGCACCACCCACGCAGGGCTGCAAGTGGCCCTCTCTCGCCAGCCCAAAACGTGGCTCTCTTTAGGGACACCAGTAGCGTGGGAATGTCCAAATCCAGCAACTGCTTTTTTCCTTTTCCTCACTTGAGTTTTGTGGTGAGCTCCGTTTCTGCTTACTTCGGGTTTTGTGCAGCACCCTCTACCCCCTTTTCTCGATAAGAGAATTCATCTTTTCCCTTGGAACTCACGTGGCTGTGGTGGGATTACCCTAGCCATTACCGACCCAACAGGGGTCCATCCTACTCGCCATAACGGCTGGCAAAACAGGGGGAAATGACCCAAACCAGATCAGCTGGCTTTCTGGGATTTTTCTATCAAAGTCATAAAGCCTCATTTTGTTTTTGTTTTTTTTGTTGTTTTGTTTTGTTTTTTTTTTTCAACCGGGGCTGCTTAGCTGGAAGTCTGTCTTTGCAGAACAGCTCTCCTCCTATTTTGCAGAGGGAGGACCCTGGCTGGGACCCCCCTTTCCACCCAGCCTCAGGCCCTGCACGTGGGCAGGTGTCTAAGACCTGCTTGCTGAGAGTATGAACTTCCGAATCTGGACTTAGCACTGGGGCATGCCTTCTTCTCCTGGAAACAAGACATACAGATGACAATAGTGGGACAAAGAGATGTAAAGAATTTACCAAAAGTGGCTATGAGCTAAGTCAGAAAGCTAGCTTCAACAAATTTGAAAGGATGGAAATTATTTTGAGCACTCTCTGACCACAGTAGAATTATGCTTCTTGGAAATGAAGTAGTACACTTCTAAGGGACCCACGAATCAATAAAGAAATCACAACTGGTAGGATGCAGCGAAAGCTGGGCCTAAATGGAAATTGATGGCCTAAAGTACAAATATTTGAAAAGAAGAAAAACTGAAAATCATTTATCTAAGCTTCCATTTCATGAAACTAGAAAAAGAATAACAAATCAAACCCAAAGTAGGTAGAAGGAAAGAAATAATGAGAGCAGAAATCTAGGAAACAGAAAACAAATGTCCAATAGAGAAGTTAACTAAGTCAAAAGAGTTAAAAAAAAAAATTGTTAAACATTCAAGAGCAAGAAGGAAAAATTTAAGGAAACACACATAATCAATATTAAAAACGAAAATGGACACACCACTGCAGATCCTGATGACATTTGAAAGAATATTATAAATCACTTTTTCCAATGAATTTGACAGTTTAGATCCAATAAACAAATTCCTCAAAAATGCACTTTATCAAAGCTGGCAGAAAGAAATGCAAAATATGGGTAATTCCACATCTTTTAAAGAGATTGATTCTGGAAAAAGGAAAACCTCAGAAAACAGCTCGGTGGTTGCCAGGATCTGGGGTGGGGGAGGGGTTGGCCACAAAGGGGTGGCAGCAGGGGGTGGGGTGGGGGTAATGCTGGTGGGATAGGACCACTCACCCTCGTGGTGTGCTGATAGCCACACAAGTGTGCAGTTGCTACAACTCACTGAACCGAACACTAAAATGGGTGAATTTTATTGTGTTTAAATTATGACTCAGAAAAACCTGACCAAAATGAGTGAATGAGAGAAAGAGAGAAAGAGAAGGGAGACAAGTACTAAAATTTCTTCCACAAAGAAAACTACAAAATCAAAAGCTTCATTGGTGAATCCTTCTCAAAATTAAAACAAAACAAAACAAAAAACACAAAACAACGGCAACAACAAAAAACCTTACAGAAACTCTCCCAGCTAGGAGAAAAAGAATACTTCTCACCTCATTTTATGAGGCCAGTATAACTTTGATTTCAAAACCTGACAAATACATTACAAGGAAGGAAGATCATAGATCAATCTCTTTGCTGCACATAGATGCAAAAAATTCTAAAGAAATATTAGCAAATATAATCCAACAATATATCTAAAAAGGATAATACATCATAACCCAGGGAAGTTTGTTCCCTAAGTGCAAGGGTGATTTAGCATGTAAAAAATTGATGAATGTAATTTATCACAGCAACAGAAAAAAGGGGAAAAATCATATGTTCATCACAATAGTGTAGAAAAAGCAAGAAAACTCATTTCAAATTATTTAACACCCATTCAAGATTTAAAAAAACTTTCAGCATATTAAAATGGAAAATTTCTTAATCTGACCATGAGTATCTACAAAAGTCCTCCTGCAGCCATCACCCTTAACGTTCCCTTGACACTGAGAAGAAGACAAAGAAGTCTGCTGTCACCACTGGAGGTCTTAGCATGCAGTAAGGCAAGAGTAGAAAAAAATAAAACTGTCATTAGGCACAGATGACGTGATCATATACATAGTAAATCCTAAAGAATCTAAAAACAATTAGAATGAATAACTGAATGTAGCAAAGTCATGAAATACAAGATAAATTATATAAACATCAATTGTATTTCTATATGTCAACAATGAAAAAATAGAAAAAGAAATTATAAAAAGATACAATACATAATAGTATCAAGAAATGTCAAATACTTAGGGCTATCTAATGAAAGCTGTGCAAGACTTCTACAGTGAAAATAAGTGACAAACATTTTTTAAAATTTTATTTTATTTATTTATTCCCCCCCTTGTTTTTGCACTCGCTGTCTGCTTTCTGTGTCCATTTGCTGTGTGCTCTCTTGTCTGCTCGTCTTCTCTTCTCGTCTTCTCTTTAGGAGGCTCCGGGAACCGATCCTGGAACCTCCCACGTGGGAGAGAGGCACGAGCAACCTCAGCTCCCTGGTTAGTTGTATCTCTCATTGTCTCTCCTCTGTCTCTTTTTGTTGTGCCGCCTCTCTGCACGGGCTAGCTCACCGCACGGGCCAGCTCGCCTTCACCAGGAGGCTCTGGGAAATGAACTGGAGACCTCCCATATGGTAGATGGGAGCCCAATTGCTTGAACCACATCTGCTTCCCAGATAAACTTTAAAAGAGATAAATAAATGGAATACCACGTTCATGGGTTGGAAGTCTCAAACTTGTTAAGATGTCAATTCTTGCCAAATGGACCCAGTGATTCAATATGTTCCCAAACAAATTCTCAGCAGGGAGATTCATGGAAATTAATAAGGCAATTCTAAAATTTATACAGAAATGCAAAAAGGGCCAAGAATAGCAAAGCCAAACTTAAAGAAGAGAAACCTGGAGGACTTACACTACTAAATGTTAAGACCTATATAAATAGATAGTAATTAAGAAAGTGTGGTATTTGCATATGGAGAGACAAATAGCTCCTACTTGGAGCTTCTTGACTTGTGGATCTGTAGCTTAATAATTTTCATTTAATTTGGGAAGTTTTGAGCCATTGTTCCTTCAAATATTTTTCTGCTCCTTTTTCCTCTTTCATCTCCATCTGGGACTCCCATTACTTGTGTATGGCAACACTGGCACAATAGGTCCTTGAGGCTGCTCCTTTCTCTGCAATCTTTCTTCTCTGTGTTGTTCAGGGTGGATAATTACTATCTTCAAGTTCACTGATTCTTTCTTCTGCTATCTGGACTCTGCTGTTGAGCTCCTCTAATGAATTTTTCATTTCAGTTTTTGTACTCTTTGACAGCAAATTTCTAATTTTAAAATAATTTCTATGTTCTTATTTAGAATCTCTATTGTTGATTCATTGTTATACTTTCCTTTAAATATTTGAACATGGTTTTCTTTGTTTGTTTGAAGATACTTACTGTAGCTTCTTTGAAATCTTTGCTAATCTAACATTTGGTGTCACTCAGAGGCAGTTTCTATTGGCTTTTCCCCCTATGTATCGGTTACACTTGCCTGTTTCTCTGCATGCACTCTATTTTTTTCTGTTGAAAACTGGGCATTATAGCAACTATGGATTCTGATTTTTTCCCCTGGGCACAGCCTCAGCCAGAAATGCGCTTGCCACAACCACAACAGCACCTTCGGCTGGCAGAGCTGCAGTCCTTGCCCTCCCCACTCCTGCCTCTGGGAAGTCACGCTCATGGGCGGTGACCTGGCTGTGAGCATCGTCGGAGCAAACCCTCTTCAGAGGTGAAGAGAAGCCCCAGATCCTCACAGTCCGCCTGCCCTGGCAGACCCCCGTGCTGATGGAGCTGGCAGGAAAAGGGGTTGGCATCAGCTCCAGACCAGAATGCCCAAATTTTCACAGATCTTACCCAAAATTTAACAGTTGCTCAAGTATAGACCTTTCTCAGATTGTTTTTGCCTTTGGTCAATTTCTGTAGAGTTGAAATTTTTTGTGTCAATTTTGTCCAACTTTATAGTTGCTTTTATGTAAGAGGACTTACGTCTCTCCTCAAAAAGCCACAGCCAGAAGTCCCCCCAATCCCAAATCACTGTCCCTCCCAACACTTCTGTAATTAATTCCTTAATTAAATTCCCTCTGTTTAAAATACCTAGAGTGGTCTCTGCTTTCCTGATCCAACACAACTCATACACTGTCATCTTCAGGAACTTTTGGAAGTCAAGGAATGGGTGATAATTTGAGTAGGAAGTAATTCTAAGCATTAAGCACCATTCATATGCCCCAATCTTCTCCATCCTCAGAGTTGTCATACATACACACACAAAAAAAACATACTTTTATATCACCTAAATCTAGATTTGAATCCAATCTCCTCCTACTTATTAGCTCTGAGATTGTGGGGGAAATGTTGAACCTCTGTGAGTTTCAATTTCCTTTTCTATAAAGTGAAGTTACTAAAACTTCGCTGAAGAAATTGCTCTAGGGAATAAATGAGATGATATATGGAGAAGTATACCTTGCACATATTTAAATCTATTTTCACTCCAGTTAAATCTCCCTTTCCTTATATTGTTCCCAAGAATCAGCATGCTGAATAGCCACTGGCAAACCAGATTTTTGTGAAAATCCACACCTGAAGGATCTAGAAAGAAGCAGCCAAATTAATTTAACTGCTCAGTGACTCATCATTTGGCTTTCATTCATCCCAGTATCTAATTTCCTTTCAGCTCCACTCAACAAAAATTTTTGAAGAACTATGGTCAAGGCTTATTTTTATGGTTGGCTTGATTAAAATTTTTAGCTTCTTTTTCAGACTCGAATCCACTTCTTCCTGTGAACAGCAGACTTTCAATAGCTCAATGCATAAATTATGATGTTTGCTTGTTAGCAATACTGTGTGACGTCAGTAGCAGAGTCAGCTAACAGTTGCTGGGAGATACTGCAGTCTTAAATTGTAGTGTGGATGCAAAATTCCTGTTGCTGGTAAACAAACTGGATTCCTTACATTTAGAGTGAACCCAACTATTTGCTCTTTGGGCTTGGAGAATGGAAAGTGTCTTCCCATTAAGGTAAGGAAAAATGTCCATGTTTTCCTCCTTGTTGGTTCTCTGGGTATGGCCAAACTCATGATTGTCAATCAAAATATGGTTCCCAGGATTTTTACAACTTATGCTCTGAATTAGATGATGTTGACTGATCTCCAGACATATTCAGTAACCTGACTAGCCAATCACAGTCTCCTTTTCCTTAGGAGGTAAAAACTCTCTGCTTTCTGGGATAGTTTATAATACACTTTGTTTTTTTTTTTTTTTTAGGAGGTACTGGGTATCAAACCCAGGACCTCATACATGGGAAGCAGGCGCTCAACCACTGAGCTACATCCGCTCCCCATTTATAATACATCTTGATGTGTTAAAATTCTACATTAACAGAGTCAATACTAAAACAATTATGTTGGTTAACAACTTAAAAATGAGAATACAAAACCTAGTAAAGTTAAAAAAAAAAAAACAAAAAAACACTGGATACAACAATGTCCTTTTTCCTCTTGCCCTTTTTCTTTAGGATAATTCGGAAGGTGTGCCAGCACTCGGCAGCTCCTGTCACCATCTGGGCACCACCTGTTGCCACTAGCAGCTGTGCAGAGGGGCAGAGCCTCAGAGGGGCGGGGAGGGGGTGCGGGTGTGACAGGGCTCCCCAACACAACCAAATGCTTTAAGCAAAAATAACTGTGTGTTGGAGGATGATGTTCTGTTTTTAAATTTTTTTTATTAGAGCAGTTGCAGGTTCACAGAAAAACTCAGAAAGTACCGAGTTCCCATGTCCCCTCAACAGTTTTCCCTATTAACACCATGCATTATTATTGAACCTTTCTGTACATAAAAAACTGATGATACATTGTTATTATAATTATGTTATTAATTACAGCCTGTAGTTTACATTGTGGTTTACTCTTTGTATCATACAATTCTATACCAGAAACATATATATATTCCCCAGTTACCATCTTTGCCACCATCAAGATGCGGCTCAGTGCTGTTCAATACGTTCGGTGCCTCCCCACGACCATAGATTACCAAAACGCTCCCATCACCGCAAACAGAAGCTCTGTACCGATTAAGAATGAGCTCGCTGAGGCTGGGCGAAGTTGGGGATGACGGATTCCTCCGGGTTCTTAGCTATGCTACATAAGGAAATGCTGGTTTAGTTAGGCCAGTAGTTTATTGAGAAAATGGGAGAAGAGAACAGAAACAGGAGAAAATAACAGGTTATGCACCCCCAGGTGCAGATGCTGCTGCTCCAGGCAGAGGGGGGTCTGGCTTGTGTGGTCACCTTTTAAGCTATTGATTATTCCTCCCCTTGCTAATGTTTGGGGGAGGGGCCCCAGCTGCTCGCCGTTCTGATTGGTGACCCCACCCGTCAGTTCCCCAGGGGTCCAACGATGAGGCACCTTGAGGGTATCCGGGGCTTTCCCTTGACCCCCGAAATCTCCTTCCAAATGGGGTTCTCCTGGGGTCCTTCCCTGAGGGGTTCCAGGCCGGGCTCCATGCCCATGTGTTTCCTGGCCATGTTTTCTGCCAGGTCTTAGACTCACCTTCCCTCTCCCTAAACGAGCTGCCTCACTCCCCATTCCCTACCCCACCCCTGTACCTGGTAACCTGTATTCTAATTTCTTACTCGATGAAATTTCATATTCTAATTAGTGCATATAAGTGAGACCATATTTGTCCTTTGATGTCTGGCTTATTTTACCCAACATGATGCTTTCAGGGTTTATCCATGTTGTAGCATGTATCAGAACTTCATACCTTTTTACTGCTGAATAATACTCCATTGTATGGATATACCACTTTTTGATTATCCATTCATCAGTTGATCGACACTTGGGCTGCTTCCATCTTTCGGCAATTGTGAATAATGCTGCTATGAACATCAGTGTGAAAATATCTGTTTGAACCCCTGCTTTCAATTCTGTCAGTTATACAGCTAGAAGTGGGACTGCCGGGTCATATGTTAATTCTATACTTGACTTTCTGAGGAACTGCCAAACTGTCTTCCACATTAGCTATACCAATTTACATCCCCGCCAACAAGGAGCAAGTGCTCCTATTTCTCCACATCCTCACCAGCACTTGTCATTCCCCGATTTTTTAATATTGACTATTCTAGTGAGAGTGAAATGGCATTTCATTGTGGTTTGGGCTTGCTTTCCCTAGTGGCTAATGATTTTGAGTATCTTTTCATGTGTTTATTGACCATTTGCCCATCTTCTTTGGAGAAATGTATTGAAGAACTTTGCTATTTTAAAATTTGGTTGTCTTTCTGTTGTTGATTTGTGCCCGTTCTTTGTACATTCTTGATATTAAAACCTATCAGGGCCCACCCTGACCAAGATGGCAGACGGAGACGCTTTAGGGGTCCATCCCCCAACAAGAGCTTTGAACAACCAGCAAGAACTGGCAGAAAATCTTCCTCAGAGCTCCAGAAAACACTTAAAGGATGCAGTAACAGGGCAAGCACAGGATCAGGAAAAATTCTTTAACTAAGTGGGGTCTCATGGTGCCCTGACCTGCCCGCCCCACCCCCCGCTGGCTTGGTGCTGGCCCACACTCCCAGTGTGGGTTCCTGGTCCTGGTTCTGGAGGGAGCAAAGGAGCCCTGGTGCACCTCCTGGGAGCCAATCTCTGGTGGTGGCCTGAGGGACTCGCCGTCCCAGAACCTGTCCTGCTTGTGGAGGGCGGCTCTCAGAATTCTACTATGAACACTGTGGGAGAAGGGACTGCTGGGACTGGGAGGAAAGAGGTAGCATTTGTATTCATGTAAACAGGGGAATTCCCAGGGATATATGCACATGCCCCAAAAAAGGTACATACAAAAAGGCCTCAGGGAGGCCCTTCCACTTTGGCCTGGAGCTATTCTATAACCTCATTGTATGGATAAGCTCTGAAGAAGAGAACTTATACAGGTCTATCTGTAAAGACTGGGAAAAGTGTTTACTTCCCCCACCCACTTTTTTTTTTTTGTTAGCTCCTGGCATCCAAGGAAAGCTCTGTCATGCCACTAGCTGGATACAAGCCTACGGAATAGACACCTTAGATCCTATATTCCAGTGATAACACATTAAAATATCAAAATGTCAAGGTTTCAACAAAAAGTTAGGGAAGCGGATGTGGCTCAAGTGGTTGGTATCTGTCTACCATATGGAAGGACCCTGGTTCGATCCCCGGGACCTCCTGGTTAAAAAAAAAAAAAAAAAAAAAAAAAGCGAACAGGCAAGCCACAGGCCCACACTTGCTGCAAGCAGAGCCAGGCAGCAAGATGATGACACAACAAAAGAGAGACGCAGGGGAGAGCCAAGGCGAGACGCGCCAGAAACCAGGAACTGAGATGGCGCAAGTGACAGGGTGCTTCTCTGCCACATCAGAGGTTCCCAGGATCGAATCCCAGTGACACCTGGAGGAGAAAAATGAGAAGAGAAGGCAAGAAGCAGACACAGAAGATCACCCACTGAATGGACACAGCAAGCGGGGGTGGGGGGTGGAAACTCATAGAACTGTACACCAGAAAAGAAAAAAAGAAAAGTCAATTTTTTTTAAAAAAGATACAAAACTGAAAAAGAAACAGAAAATGACAGCCCAGGAAAAGGAGAAAATTAAAGCATTAGAAACCACAGTGATGAGGACCAGACCTGGAACATACTAGATAAAGACTTGGAAAAAAAAAAAGTGGTGCTAAATACACTAAAAGAGTTAAAGGGAAACATGGACAAAGAACTAAAGGAAATAAGGAAAATGATAGATAAACACAAAGAAAATATCAATAGAGAGATGGAAATTATGAAAATGAGCCAAACAGAGCTGAAGACCATAGTGACAGAAATGAAAAATTCTCTTAAAGGGCTCAACAGCAGACTGGAGCTGGCAGGAAAAAGGAACAGTGAACATGAAGATAAGATAATTGAAATCCTTATCAATTATAAGATAAGATGTATATAAGATAATGCATTCTCATCCAGTCTGAGCAGAAAGAAGAAAGGATGAAGAGAAGTGAACGGGGCCTGAGGAACCTGGGGACATTATCAAGTAGACCAACTGACCCACTCCGGGAGACCCAGAAGGAGGAGAGAGAGAGAAAGGGGCAGAGAAAATATTCAAAACACAATGGCTAAAACCTTCCCAAATTTAAGGAAAGGCATGAATATACATTTCCAAGATGCCCCATGAAACAAGATAAATACAAAGAGACCCATATGCCATGGCATATCATAGTCAGACAGCTGGGTGCCAAAAGAAGGAGAGAATTCCAAAAGCCGTAAGAGAGAAGCAGCATGCCAAGCACCAGGGAGCCTCCACAAGATTAAGTACCAGTTTCTCATCAGGAACCATGAAGGCAAGAAGGCAGTGAGAGAGCATATTCTTAAAGTGCTAAAGCACAAAATTGCCACTCAAGAACTCTACATCTGGCAAAACTGTCTTTCAGAAATGAGGGAAAGATTAAGACATTCCCAGATAAACAAAAGCTGAGGGAGTTTGTTACCATCAGACCAGCCCACAAGATATGCTAGAGAGAGTTCTGCGGGTTGAAACGGGAAGGACAATAGACAATACATCAAAGACACATAAAGAAATAAAGATCTCCAGTGAGGGTAATGACATGGGTAAGGATAAATGCCAGTACTAGTGTACTTTTGGTTTATAATTCCACTTTTATTTCCTAAGAGGCAAATGCATTTTAGCCTCATAAAGTACAAACATGTAATTTGTTGTATCAACTATGTAAAGGTGGGGACAGAGGGATATAGGAGTATGGTCTGTGTATACTATTGAAATTAAGTTGGCATCAAAGCAAGTGAGACTATCATAGATTTGCAATGTTGAGTCTATTTTAGCCCCATGTCAACTACAAAGAAACCACTGGATAATATCCAAACCCCAGAGAGAGCACTTAGAGGACAGGTTGCCAAGTGCTGCGGGGCAGGGGGGGGTGTTGGGGGGCAGTTAATGCGTAAGGGGCGTAGGATTTCTGTTTCTGGAGATGCAAACGTTTTAATGCCGAGGTGGTGAGGGCCCCAAAACAGTGCAGATACGTGTAACTCACTGAATGGCGGGCTTGGGCGTGGCTGTGTTTTGTGTGTGTCCCCACAATTAAAAAAAAAAAGGAGGAGCACGGTGTGTGGGAGCCCTGTATGATTTTAAGCATGTTTATTTTGTAAGTTCACAACTTTCATTCTACACTTATTGTTTATGCATACTCATGTATGAATGATATACTTCAATAAAAAATATATTTAAAAAAACGCAGGAGCAACTAAAGAGACAATGACAACTAAATGCAATATGTGATCCTGGACAGGATCTAGTAATGAAGAAAGGTCCAAAAGGACATTTTGGGGACACATGAAGAAAACTGGACTATGACTGTAAGCTCTCTATCCATGTTAAATTTCTTGGACTTGGTAACCGCACGTAAGGTGGTTACATAGATGAATGTCCTTATTCTTAGGAAATGTTCTTGGCAGCAATAAATGTTCAAGAAGTATGATGTGTACAACCTGTACTCAGGCTTTCAGGAAATGGACAGATAGACAGATAGTTGGATAGAGAGATGGATGTATCAGTACATTGATGGATAGATAAAATGATTTGGCAAATGTGGCAAATTTTTAAATTGGTGCATCTGGGCATCTGCGGGGACAGGGCTATGTAGGAATTCTCCGTATGGAATTTGTATTATTTTTATAACTCTCCTGTAAGTTTGAAAGTTTTAAAAAGAAAGAACATAAGAAAAAAACCCTTATCAGATATATGGTTTCCAAATATTTTCTCCCATTCTGTAAATTGTCTTTTCACTTTCTTGATAATGTTCTCTGATGCACAAAAGCTTTTAATTTTGATGAAGTCCTATTTATGCATTTTTTCCTTTGTATTTGTTCCTGATTTTGGTGTAAAGTCTAAGAAACCATTGCCTAATACAACACAAGGTTCTGAAAATGCTTCCGAATGTTTTCTTCTAGAAGTTTAATAGTTTTGGTTCTTATATTTGGGTCTTTGATCAATTTTCAGTTAATTTTTGTATATAGTGTGAAGCAGGGGTCTACTTTCATACTTCTGCATGTGGTTTTCCAGTTCTCCCAGGGTTGCCAGAAGCCAACCCTTGTTGAAGAGACAATTCTGTCCCCAGTGAGCGGGCTTGGCACCTTGTCCTTAGGAGTGAGGGTTTATTTCAGAGCTCTCAGTTTGGTTCCACTGCTCTGCATGCCTCTCCTTGTGCCAGTATCACGACGGTTTTGTTTGTTTGTTTGTTCAAAGATTTATTTATTTATTTATTGCCCGCCCCCCTCGTTCTGCACTCGCTGTCTGCTCTGTGTGTTCTTCTGCGTCTGCTTGTCTTCTCTTTAGGCGGCACCGGGAACCGATCCTGGGACCTTCCAGAGGGGAGAGGGCGCTCAGTCTCTTGCACCGCCTCAGCTCCCTGGTCTGCTGCGTCTCTTATTGTCTCTCTTCTGTGCTTCTTTTTATCACATCATCTTGCTGCACCAGCTCTCCGCGTGGACCAGCTCTCCTGCGAGGGCCAGCTCTCCGC
>JAKSZT010000331.1:557932-583807 GCA_026826555.1 Tolypeutes matacus | reverse complement strand
CCCCGTTTTTGCTGTTTCTGTGTCCATTCGCTGGGCAACTCTGTGTCCATTTTCTGCCCTCTCTTCTCATCCTCCTCCTGTCTTCACTGGGATTCAATCCTTGGAATCTCTGATGTAGGAGAGAGGCATCCTGCCTGCGCCACCTTAGATGCTGGTTTATCGGTGCGTCTCATCTTGCCTCTCCCTTGTGTCACTCTCCTATTATGTCATCATCTTGCTGTGTGGCTCGCGGGAACTGGTGGTGCGCCCGCGCACAGGGCCTGGTGGCCCACGCACCTTCTATATATTTTTAAAATTTTTACCAGGAGGTCCCGGGGATCGAACCCAGGTCCCTCCATATGGGAGATGGACGCCAACCAGATATAGCCCCCTGCTGTATCTCTTAAGGTTGACCAGAGATACCTAGAGTTACAGTCTTTTCCCATACAGGATGGTCATATAATAAATCAGGCTTAGTTTATCACCAGCATTCTAAAAACCAGACCTAGGGAGGAAAACGAGGTCTGGGGACACATGCATGGTTTCTAATATAGCGAATGTTTAGCCTACCCTGATTATCACAAAATCAGGACAGTGAGAATATTCGCAGTCAAATGTATTTTTGACTTCACCTATTGTGTCTTTCATTCCCATGAACTCCGTTACTTTCCTGTTCAGGATTTCAAAATCTTCTTTGCGTTCGCTCAATGTCTTCTTTTTTTTTTTCTTCCAGAGATTTAATTTATTTATTTATTTATTTATTTATTTTTGTTTTTTGTTTTTTGTTTTTTTACCAGGAGGTCCCGGGGATCGTACCTGGGTCCCTCCATATGGGAGATGGACGCCCAACCAGTTGAGCTACATCCGACCCCTCAATGTCTTCTTGATGTTATTTATCTCTTTCACTATATTCTCTTTCATCTCATTAATTTGATTTTGGATATTTGTGCTCATCTCACTGATTAGTGCTCTCAAATTCTACATCTTTTCTGGGACTTTGCCTTATGCCTTTTCTTGGGCCACGTCTTCTATTTTCTTAGTATGGCCTGTAATTTTTTGCTGGTGCTTAGGCATCTGGTTAGTTTGTATTTTACTTGGATGCTCTATCTCTTTCTCTTTTATGGGGTTTTAGTGGCAGGCAGCTGTGAGTTACCACCGCTCTTTGATTTTTGGCTCAACCTTGATTGTTAGGATTGTTCTGCTGGTTGCTCAAAACTGGGCACTGGACCCAGTAATTGGTTGTAGAGTCATTTCCTAAGGCCTTGGGCAGGGAGGCTATAGAGACCATGGAAAGCCTCTCTTACTTATTAATTTTCTTATGTGCACTTCCTTGGTCTCCCAGGAGATGGCGCTTGTTGGCAGCTCTCAATTCAGTGCCTGGTTGGAGCTTATTTGTTGTGACACAGACCAGATCAATGTGATAGAGCTTCCTGTCTGGGGGCTAGGAGCCTTGTGATTCAAACTTCCTGAGACAGTTCTCCAGACTTCTCTCATAGCGCCCCCCTTTTCCAAGCTAGGAAATATTTCCACTCCCTTCTGAATCCTCAACAATCAGTCCAGTTCTGTCGTCGCGATTTCCCTCTTGTCCCTCTCTCCTCTGGGTGGTGTGCAGCCTTCACCTGCTGTCCTAAAACATAGAAGATCTTTTTTGGGACTGTTTCAGCTTGTCCTCTAGCTATTTTTCTGGAGAAGAGATTCCCGTGTTTTACTAGTCTGCCATCTTCCCCTATTTTCAATATTTTTTTTTGATATCTGTGAAATCTGTAATGATGAATTCTTTTTTATTCCTTATACACATATACCATTCATTACAACTGAATCTATGTATTCTTGACTAGTCTTGCTAGGGGGTTATCAATTTTATTAATCTTTTTTAAAAATGCAACTTTTAGTTTTGTTGGTTTTTTCTATAATACCTTCAAACACACCCCATTTCATTGACTTCTGCTCTTATTTTTATTAATTCCTTCCCTCTACCTTCTTTAGGCCCAGTTTTTAGCTTTGGGAATAGGAGCTTAAGTAACTGAGCCGGGCCCTGTCACTTCCATGATGGAACCTTCCTCATCTCTAGTAACCCATCTGTCCTTAAGTCTACCAACCTGGCATTAGTGGAGCGGCACCAGCTTTCTGTCAGCTAGAGCGGTTTTTTTTTTTTATAAGGTTCTGGGACTTGAACCTGGGACCTCGTATATGGGAAGCAGACGCTCAACCACTGAGCTACACATGCTCCCCCAGAGTATACTTTTTATTTTTACTTTCAACCTCTCTTTTCCCTCAACTGTGTCTCTTGTAAGAATCATATGTATTTGGAATTTATTTGTTTTATCTAGGCTGGTAATTTTAGTCTTTTACTTGATGTATCTAGTCTATTTACATTTAATGTAATTATTTATATATTTAGCTTGACATATACTCCATTACTGTTCTTTTTCTAGTTGTGCCACCTGTTTTATGCCCATTTTCCTCTTTTTTTTTTTGCCGTTAAAATTAATCAAAAATTTTATTTTGTGTAATAAAATTTTTATTTTGTTACACATCCTTCCACTATTTTTTTTAGGAGGTACTAGGGTTTGAGCCCAGGACCTCATACATGGTACTGGGCTCCCACTTGGTCCAGACCCCACTCTGAGTCTGTGTCCAGAATAGAAGTACCCTAAGAAAAGGGCCCCTCTTGGCTCATTGCTCTGGAATTTCAGTCTATCTAGTTATCCTTGCTGCCGCAGCTCTCTGATGTCTTCTAAAATATAACTTTATAATTTACATGACTTTTCTAGATGCTGTAGCAGAGGTCTTGACCTGCTGAAGTCTATTATATACTAACCAGAAGACAAAGTCTGATCCTCTTTTAATCTCTGTTTTGGGGATATTTTGAATGAAAGAATAAAACTGATCAAATTTAAGCCTTGGAATTCTGCCCATCCTCCCATAAAATGCTTGAAACGTGTATATAATATCCTCGAGTGGGCACCCATCATTGTATATTGCTGGGGGGAAGAAGTTTACGCTACCTCAAACCATACTTCTCCTAGGATCTTTGAGCATTTTGTGTGTGAGAGCCTGTTCGATCTAAGGCCCATTCTGTCTGCCTGCTTTCACCCCTTGTTTTGAAATGCTCCATAGGGCAGAAGTTAAGAAAATCTGCTTCCTCTGATGTATGGTGGTGCGACGAATATTCAAAGACCACATTCGTGCCTTTATAAGTAGCATACCCATTTCCTAAGCGGTCTCTACTTCACACAGTTTGTGAGCCCGTTTCCTTTGAACTTATTTCATCATGTCTTCATCCCACTTTCCCACAAGCTGCTAGGCCACAACACAGCCTATACTGTAAGGCTCCGCAAAGAAGCCCCATTTATCCCTCCAATATTTTGTAGGTTTCTTTTTCATCAAAGAAGTAAAATGAGATGAAAATCAAGTCAAAGAGAAGCAATTCCACATGTGAGTCAACTGGGTTACAACCATGTCATAACTTCTCTTCACAGACTAGAAGAGATGGAGAGGTTTCTCTTGGATGACATCGGCTCCATGATACATAACGAAGCCATCGTGGGAATAATCTCACGGATGACTGTTCAGCTTTGCCATCTGATCATCTCAACAGAGAGGAATGATTTGGAGGATGAAGCGTTTGCCTCTTTGGAGAAGATGGCAGAGGAACTGGCTAAAGCTAGTGAAGAGTTTGTGCAAGTTGCCAAAAGGTAATACTTTCAAAGAATTCAAGTTCTTTACTCTGACAGATTTTCGGATGAAAAAAGTCTAGTTAAAGTCTTATAATCTCCTTAAATGCTTTTGGAAAAAAAATAAATCGATAAAACATAAAGCAAGCCTATTGTTGTTTTCCAATACTCAGGGTTTAATTTCAGTATGCAAACATTTCAGAATTGTTGACTGAGTTTTCCAAGAAGAAGCAATTCTATGCCCCATCAAATGGTTTCTAGATTCAGTCTTACTTCATTTCATGAAAGAATTATTTTTACATTCTAGGGACGTGAGAAATAATCCACACAAGTCACTGAGTAGGCATACATATAACATAGAAAGAGGTCTCAAAAATATCCCTCTTTCATCCAACAAATATTGACTGACCATCGGCTAAAGGCCGAGAACTGCTTCAGGTCTGACCTAAGCAATGACAAGACATTAGAGCACCTGCCTCCAGGGACAGCCGGCAGCAGGGTCGACAGAAGGGACAACAAATAACTGTGTCCACAAGGAAGAGTCAGATTCACGACAAGGAAAGTGGAGAGAGTACAGACACCCCACCGACAGATTTTCAAATATGAAAAATATATTCAATCTCACTAATACTCAACAATTATTTTACCAGATGTTTAGCAAAGAAATGCAAATTAAAATGGTGAGATATCATTTTTTACCCAACATATTAGCAAAGATTAAAGAAGAATGGTAATATTCAGTATTGGCAGAAATGGGTTATCTCATATACTCCTGACGAAAATGGAAACTGGTATTTTAAGGGGGTAATTTGATCATATAGATCCAAGACAACAAAGACTTTGGAATATATGTACTTGTTGACCCATTAATTCCAATTCTACCAGTTTACCCTAAGGAAATAATCAGAAATATGAGCCAAGCTGTATGTATAAGAACAAGTTTTATGATACCATTTAAAATTGTGAAAAAGTAGAAGGCTAAATGTCCTGGTAAACTGTGACATAACCCTACTGTGAAAGACAAAATATAAAAGAGATGTTTAAATGTTGTGGATGGATATTTGTTGATTAGGGGAAATGTTTACAATATTGTTCTATTTGGGAAATCATGCTACAAAACAAAATTTTAAAGCTTATTAGAGCTAGAATTAAGACTGACAGGGCACAAACCAGATTTTAACAGTGGTCATCTCTGGATTATTTCCTTCCTTCTTCCCTTCCTCCTTCCCTCCCTCTGTCCTCTCTCCCTCTGTCTTTCCTCCTCCTTCCTTCTTTTCTCTTTTCCTCAAGATTTTCCAGGTTTTACTGATGAGCACATATATAATTAGAAAACATGCAATTTTAAATAAAATGGAAATTGTAGTTTAAAAAATAAGCTTAATATTAATGGAAAGCCCTAGGAATGAATGATGAAACTAAATCAAACAAAGCATTCAGTATGGTAGCAGGATATAAAATTAACCCAAAAAAATCAATAATCTTCACATACACAAACAATAACTAATTATAAGATTTTAATGGTAGGGAAAAAACCATTTACAATGGCAACAAAGGAAATAATATCTTAGGGATATATTTATCAAAAACACACGAAATAATTATGAGGAAACTTCAAAATACTCCTGAAAGATATAAAAAGTAGATCTGAACAAACAGAACGGCAGCCCTTGTTCTCAGACAGGTCGACTCAACACCTTCAAGATGTAAGTTCATTTATCAATTTAATTCAATTCAATAAAAATCCCACAAGATTTCTTTTACAAGGAGTTCCAAAATAGTTGGTGCTAAGGTTCATATGTAAAAATAAAGCATGCAAGCATAACTAGGCTGCAAAGCTATGGGGGGGGGGGGCTAGCCTAGCAGATACTAAAACATGTGTAAGAAAAGGCACCATGTGAGTGGCACTAGAAGGACCCAGAAACACGTCCAGGCACACTGCAAAGGGTGGCCCTGACTGTATGGGAATTTTAAAAATCGACCAGGGTGTTAGGGCACCCGGGTGGAAGGCAGGCTGGGCGATGAATCTCCCTGACTACAAACCTATGACATACCCTCTCTCAAAGGGTGGGGGAGAAAGTCGACTTAAGTAACTTTGGGAAAAAAATATTTTGACTGGAGACTGTAAAGCTAAAGACAAAAAGTACATAAAGGACTCTGGTTGGTAAATTTGTTTCTCGCAGCAGAGTGGGTTAGCAATTGTGAAGCGACCTTACTCGTATAGCAACTAAGTAACTACATTGTAGATAAGGAGAGCCGGGTTCTCACCGTCTGATGAAAAGAGGGACACGTAAGCAAAGGGGGAAGGTTCCAGTGAAGCCTGTGGGAGGTGGCAGCATGAATCCACGTGTGTGTGCGTGCGTGTGTTCATGGGTTGGGGGGGCGCAGGTGGTTCTTGGCTCTGTCTGTTGGGAAGCCCTAGCAGCAGGGGTGCCCAGCAGCAACGAGCATGTCTAGCAAACCGCCAAGCTCCCCGGAGACGTGGCTGGGAAATTCGGGGGAAAGGCTGGGAAAATCTAGGCCGAGGGGCTAGAGCACGGTAGCGCCAGAGGGAAAGCAGGGACGGGCCACGTCGGAAAGATGGGGGCGGCTGACTCACGGCTGCAGCATGGCCGTGCCCTGACCCCAGGACCTGTGAGCACCGCGCTTCTCGGCGAAAGGGACTTGGCAGCTGCGGCTGCGCTGAGGGTGGCCCGGCGAGCACCCCGCGGTCCTCCTGCAGCTTCTCCCAAGTGCCTCCAGAAGGAGCCAGACCCGCCAGCACCTCGACGCTGCCAGTGAGACCCAGGTCCCACTCGTGACCTCCCAAACCCAGAGACAGCACATTCCAGTTGTGTTAAGTTGCAAGTTTGTGGCAATTTGTCACAGCAGCAATGGAAACAAGAGCCAAACGGAAAGAGCCAGTGGCCACATGTGGCACAAGCTGAACAAGAAAAGCAATGAAAGATAGTGCTGGATTGGAGCCCAAAGAGTAGTGAAGCCAGCAGTCACGGCCCATTCTGATATAGATAAACGACTGAATGCGTGAAGCCAGGAAGGAGAAGGCACACAGCGCACGCACGTCCACGTGCCAAATGATAAATGGAGAAGGGACGGGAGAAGAGACAATCACCATTACAGCACGACAGTGAGGACGCAGAGATGCACGCCGAAATTAATGGGGGAAACCTCAAGAAGAAACAGGATGTTTGCATAGCCTCGAAGCAGCTATCCAAAACACTTATTAACTCTTGCGATCGTTTTGCCATATGACCACAGATGCTTCTGAACTCCTCCCTCCAGGAGTGACTTGCTTCTGTGACTAGATTACAGGAAGGAAAAATGGTGACTTTGCAGTGAGTAACCCTGGCAGACCCAGCCACCGTCACCCAGAGACCACGGCCAGCACCACACACACGAGCCCCAAGGCGTCAGTTCCCCTCAGGACGTGAGGAGGAGGGCTCGCCACCGCTGTGGCGCTCCTCCCAAGAGCTACATTAATCTGATCATGAGAAAACAGCAGAAAAACCCAAACCGAGGGAAACTCCACACAATATATGACCAGCACATTTGAAGAGTGTTAGTGAAGAGAAGCCAGGAAATCCGTCATGGATTGCAGGAAACCAAAGAGAGCATGATGCAACATGAGATCCTGGATTGGGTCTTGGAACAGAGAAAGGACATTAGTGGAAAAAACTGGTAAAATCCAAATAAAATTGAAAGTTTAGTTGATAATATTGTACCAAGCTTAATTTCTTAGTTTTGAAGACTTTACCATGATTATGTAAGTTTAGGGAAAGCTGGGTGAAAGGTGCACAGAAATTGTGCTCTATCTTTACAACTTTCTGTAAGTCTAAACATATTTCAAAATAAAAAGTTAAAAATTGGAAAAAAACCTGTTGCATTGCAAAAATAATTAACCATAAGCAAGGCCAAAAGATACACAATGACTGGAAAAAAACATTTGCAACATATACCACTGATAAGAGACTAATACCGCTAATATATTAAAGACTTAAAAATGGGGGGCTAAAAGACAAAACAAAAAACAATGGGCAAAAGACATGAACATAAAATTAGCTAAAAGGATATACATTAATGATCTTTAAACATTAAACATGTGAGAATATGTTCAATTCCACTCATAAGATCAATGAAAACAGCATTGAGACAGCATTTCTCATCCAAACAGACTCACAGAAATTAAAAGCTTCAAAATACTCTCTGAAGGAAGGTTATTAGGGAACAGTCCTCTCATATATTGCTGATGGGAATGAAAATAGTACAGTCGTTATGGAGGGGAACTTGGCAATATCTAGGAAAACTACACGTTTACCTTTAAACCCAGCAATCCCACTCATGGGAACGTACCTGAAGATTTACCTCCATCAGCAAAGTACCATTTGTAACCGGAAAACATTAGAAAGAAACCGATGCCCATACACAGAAGACTAATGGAATAAGCAATAGTGCATCCACATGCTGGAGAATTACACAACTGCCAGAAAAAGAATGAGGAAGATTTTTTTAAATTTTTAAAATTTATTGAAGTATATCACTCATACATAAATACACATAAACAATAAGTGTATAGTAATAGTTGTGAACTTACAAAAGAAACATGCATGACATCATACAGGGCTCTCATACCTCACCCTACAACCAGTACCTTCCACAGTTGTGAAACTTTTTTTTTTTTTCCTACTTTTTTTTTTTTAATTTTTAAAAAATTTTACCAGGAGGTCCCAGGGATCAACCCGGATCCTGCCATATGGTAGACAGATGCCCAAACACTTGAGCCACATTTGCTTCCCTGTTGTGAAACATTTTTAACCAGCGATTAAAGAGCTTCCTCAAAATATTATTACTAACCAAAGTGTTTTCCCCCAACCCACCCTATTATTATTATTTTTATATCATTTATACATGAACATACATAAACAGTAAGTGTATAGTAACAGTTGTGAACTTACAAAGCAAACATGCATGACATCATCACACAGGGCCCCACACACCAACCCTCCACCAACACCTTGCGTTCTTGTGAGACATTTGTTACACCTTATGAAAGAATATCGTCAAAATCTTACTACTAACTATAGTCCTTAACTTACATTTGGTGTTTTTTTCCCCCAACCTACCCTCTTATTATTTTTTAAATATATTTCTATGGCAGAAGTTGTGAACTTACAAAATAATCATGCACATGTGCAGAATTCCCTTACAACACCCCTCCATCAACATACCACACCGTGGTGGAACATTTGTTACAGGTTATGAGATGATATCATCAGAGTATTACCCGGTCCAGAGTGTTATTGGGCACACTTTTCCCATACTCCCCCATTATCCACACAGTGCCTCTTTGGCATAGATGCATGAATATTACAGTATTACTCCTAGCCACAGTTCACAGGTCACTCCAGTTGTATTCTTCCCATGCTTCTCCACATTCCCACCACCCTGCAATAGTGATGTACATCTGCTCTAGCTCACAAAGGACACTCTTGCATCTGTACCATCAACCACCATTCTCATGCACCTCTGGGTTTACTGTTTTTCAGTCCCTAGATTATTCTCTAGCTTTCTGTCAATTGGCATTTCCATCCCTAGACTACCCTTTTCAGCCACATTCCCATTTATGAACCAGCTCTTACTCACTGTAATGGGTAACCATCAACTCTTTACATTTCCACATTTTTACAGTAAAGTTAATTAAAACTTCTACATACATTAAGCATCACTAGTCCCTCTCAGTCCTCCTCTTATCTCCTTTAAGTATCCATCATCTACCACCAGGTCTTGAAGATATTCTCCTACATTTTCTTCTAGAAGCTTTATGGTTCTTGCTTTTATATTTAGGTTTTGATCCATTTTGAGTTAATTTTTGTATAAGGTGTGAGATAGAGGTCCTCTTTCCATCTTTTGGCTATGGATATCCAGTTCTCTCAGCACCATTTTTTGAATGGACTGTGCTGCCTGAGCTGGGTGGGTTTGACAGGCTTGTCAAAAATCACCTAACCACAGATGTGAGGGTCTGATTCTGAACCATCAATTCAGTTCCATTGGTCTATGTGTCTGTCTTTATGCCAGTATACATGCTCTTTTTACCACTGTAGCTAGGTAATATGATTTCAAGTCCAGAAGTGAGAGTTTTCCAGCTTCACTTTTCCTTTTTAAGATGTTTTTGGCTATTCAGGACCCCTTAACCTTCCAAATAAATTTGATAATCATGTTTTCCATTTATTTTTTAAAATGCTGGTGACATTTAGTCTTCCAATCTATGAGCATGGAATGTTCTTCCAATTATTTTTTTAAAATTTCTTTTAACAATGAGTTGTAGCTTTCTGAACAAAAGTGCTTTACATTGTTGGTTAAGTTTATTCCTAAATATTTGGGTTTTATCTGTCATATATTATTTTCACCACTCTTTTGACAATTTTAATTACTTTTACTGATAAAATCTTCATTTCTAGATTCTCTTCCAAGCCTCTCTCTCTTGGCATTTCTTTTCAGGCTGTAGCACACCCTTTAAATTTTCCTGCAAAGCCAGTCTTTTGGTTACAAACTCTCTCAGTTTCTGTTTATCTATGAATATTCTAAACTCACCGTCATTTTTGAAAGACAATCTTGCTGGATATAAGATTCGTGGCTGGAAGTTTTTCTCTTGCATCTTAAAATATATCATACCTCTGTCTTCCTGCCTCCATGGTTTCTGATGAGAAATCAGCTCTTCATCTTATTGGGTATCCCTTATATGTTATGTATCTCTTTTCTCTTGCTGGTCTCAGAATTCTCTGTCACTGGCATTTGACATTCTGATTAGTATGTGTCTCGGAGTTGGTCTATTTGGATTTTTTGGATGGGAGTACATGTACTTCTTGGACATGGATATCTATGTCCTTCAATAGGGTTTGGAAATTTTCTACCATTATTTCTTCAAATATTCCTTCTGCCCCTTTTCCCTTCTCTTCTCCTTCTGGGACACCCATGAAGCATATGTTTGCATGTCTCTTGCTGTCATTTATTTCCCTGACACCTTGATCAATGTTTGCCAATCTTTTCTTCATCTCTTCTTTTGTATGTTTGCTTTCAGAGGCCATTTCTTCAAGCTCACCAATCCTTTCTTCTGCCTCCTCAAATCTGCTATTATATGATTCCAATGTATTTTTAATTTCATTTATTGCACCTTTCATTCCTGTAAGATCTGCTATTTTTTTTGTGTATGCTTTCAAATTCTTCTTTGTGCCCAACCAAAGTCTTCTTAATATTCTTAATCTCTTCAGCCATCTCATTGAATTTATTAAGGAGATTTGTTTGAACATCTATGATTAGTTGTCTCAACTCCTTTATGTCATCTGGAGGCTTATCTTGTTCCTTTAACTGGGCCATATCTTTCTGTTTCTTGGTGTGGATTGTAATTTTTTGTTGGTGTCTTAGCATCTGGCTTACTAGATGTATTTATTCTGGGTGCAGTTTTTCTCTTTAGTTTAGGGATTTCTTGCCTTTTCTCCCTTGCTGATTGTGTAGTAGGAGCCAAGGATGTAGCTGGTACTGTAAGCTGTGGAGGCTCAAGCTGCCCTCATTGCCCCAGGGACCAGTGAAGCTTCTCCCACCTTTCTCCTTTGCCAGGGGTAGAGACAGAGCCACAGCTGTGTGTAATAATTCAAGTTGTGCAGGCTAGACTCTAGCTGCCCAGAGAGACTGATGAAGCTTCAATTGCCTCCTCCCCTGCCTGGGGCGGGGAAGGAGCTGCAGGTGTGGGCAGCAATCTATGCCGTGCAAGTCCAAGATGACCACAGTTGCCCCAATAGATTTCTGACTATTCAGTCTGTGCCAGCCAAATGTACCTGCAGTTGCCCAGAGAGGCTGGTGCAGGTCCCCCAGCTTCCTACCTGCCAGAGGTGAAGCTGGGGCTTAGGCTAGAGCTGCAAACCAAACTGGATGGAAAGAAGCTGGTCCCTACAAGCACTTTGATTTTCCGTCCACCCCGCTTCCCCATGTGCCAGGGGCAGAGTTAAAATGGCAGCTACCAGCCTCTTTCTGACTTGAACAGATTCAAATTTTAACAGTTCTTAGAATTATACTTTAGCCCACCCAATTTACTAATCAGTAGCTAAAGTTGGTGCCCAACTGTCTCATTCTCCCCCATTTTTGGGAAGTGGAGCTTCCAATTCCAGTCGCCAGTGTGGCATGGAGTGCTCTACTTTGGAATCCTCTCTGTAGATGGGCAGTCTTCTCCTTCCATTCTTTCAAGGATGCTGCAGGATGCTCTTCTGGTCTCCTGGAGCCCCCAAACAGGTGCTCTAGACAGCTCTGGGTGATTCCTAACTGCCTTGCAGCACGAGCTGACTCTAGGAGCTCCTCACTATGCCGCCATCTCACTGGTTGTGCTCTCCAGGAGGAAGATTTTTATAAACTGCTCTGCAGTGAGTTCCAGAATATAATGTTAAGAGGAAAAACCAAAGTGTAAAAAGAACATGTAGTACGTGTGGTCGGATGCTGTGTGCACTGCCCAGCTCCCCTCCAGGAATGCTCTTCTCTGGGCATCCTGCCAGCAGGAGCCCTCAGGTGTCAAACCCCCTGTGGGGTCAGCCCTGGCCCAAGGGAACTGCTTCACCTGAGGTTCCCTCCTTTTCCCAGGGAATGGAAGGCCAGGAGAGAAAGGACCTCCACACTCCTCCCAACTTGACAACCCTGAAGGGCCAGCCCCGGGAGTCTGCCGAGCCAGCTTCTCCTCCTGCCCAGCCCTGCTTCCAGCCCTTCCCTTCCACAGCTCTGGCTTGACAGCACGTCCCGTGGTCCTCCTGCCTGCTGGCCTCCCTCTCAGGGTCTGCTGCTCCCTGCTTCAGAGCCATGACAGAATGCCAGCTTTTTATAAGAAAGAAGCAATGTAGGAGAAAATGCACACTTATCATTGCAGACAGACAAAGCACACTGATGAGGCTGGTTTCTTACAGAAGTCAGCAAGATAGAAGGAAGTGATGGTGGCAGAGAGAGTGCACAGCTTTAAAAATGCCTTTTTGTATAGGTTTGGCTTTGGGAACCAAATTCATGTTTTTTACATACAGAAAAGCACTTAAGTCATCAAGGATGGGGCAAAAATATAAAATGGTAAATAAATATAAACACACGTATCTAATTGTATTTCAAGTGAATAATGTAACTACCCTGCGGGGGGTGGGGGGGAAGTTAAACTGAATAACTTTTGGACAAAGTACTTTAATATAAACCTTCAATCTAGAGACAAAAAACTGCAAACATATATTGAACTCCACTTAGTAGGTCTGTTTATCTGTTCATCAAACTGGTGTGGTGAGCAAGTCTGACACTGCTGCATGCGCTGCCTATTCACGGAGCAAAGGAGTTCATGTATTGAGGATTTGGGGAGCCAGTTTTCTCACAGAGGGAAAGTAGAGATAACACATAAGGAACCGGAGAAGGTCAGGGAGAACCCCGGGACGTCGACTAAAACAGAGATACCAGTATGAACATATGTATTTGTGTGTGTGCGTGCGTGTGTGTGTGCATGCGTGTGTGTGTGCGTGCGTGTGTGCGTGTGTGCACTCCCAGGCGCCGCAATACCAGTAGTAACAAGCACCTTGGCATCCAGGTTTTGGTTTCTAAATGGCATTCCCCACTATAAAGAAGAAGCTGACTCTTTAATGAAATGTCTGATTCCAGGACAGGAGTAAGAAAAATACAAGATGAGCCTGGAATAGTTCATTTGCAGGAAAGTAAGGAAGTGCTCAAAACACGGAAGTGCTCAAAAGGACTTAGGATTCAATCTGAAGGGGAAATTTGGGACATATATGGCCAACTATGGGACAATTTGATCATTAAAATAAATAATGAGGGAAGCGGCTGTGGCTCAATCAGTGGGGCTCCCGTTTGCCATATGGGAGGCCCTGGGTTCGGTTCCCGGGGCCTCCTGGTGGGGGCGGGCCCGCCCGCACGGCGTGGTTGGCTGACCCGGCGGGCACGGGCAGCAAGGCAGGGATAAATGAATGAATAAATAAAATGAAATCTTTAAAAAATAATAATAATAAATAAATAAATAAATAAATAAATAAATAAAGAGCACAACGGAGTGTAATCAACAGAGAAGGGTAAGAATCAGCGAGTGAACACTGAGAACAAAGGAGAAAAGGAGGAAAGGGGTGGGTCACCTCCTTACACAAGAACTGACGGCTGGAGGAGTGAGGGCAGAAAACTTCCTTTTGGCAACGCCCCTAACAAGCATTGTTTCAGGCAGGGGTCATCAATGCATGGAAAATTCACAACAAAATCTGCATATTGATTTCGGATTAGATAATGTCCTGACTTTGAGGATTGCTCTGTTCTTAGGGAATCCACACTGAACCATTTGGGGTTAAAGGGGCATCAAGTCTGCAACTTTTCCCCCATGCACACAGACAGAAAAAGAATGATAAAGTGCACATGGCAAAATAATAACTGGTTAATCTGGTTGAAGGATATATGGGAGTTTATTGTATAATTCTTGAAGCTTTTTGGAAGTTTGAGGTTACAGACTAATAAAAACCAACAAAATTTTTGTTGAAAAAATATTCATGCTCTAAGGTGGAGATAGAAAAAAAGGATTCAAAACTGTACATGATGTGACCCCAATTATGTAAAAAGAAAAAAATTACCAAAACATTTACCATAATTTACTTAGGATTTCGGGGAACAGAGAGATTTTGTACTTAAAACGTCTTTGTACATTCTAAGTTTTCTAACGCAACGCATTTTATAATCATGAGAAAAGGCAGATTACATTTTAAGAGAAGTCAATCATATTCTTGACTCTCTAGGTATAAATGCCTTGCTGCATTGTCTGTTCCTAGCAGGTAAGTTATTTATAAAGGAAATTATCCATGTTCATGACCACGGGAAACTGTCCAGCCCACATGTCAGGTAATACTCAAGTAGTTCAAATTCTGGCTTCAGTGGCTTCTAGAGACGCTCCCGAGTTCTCAGGGAGGCCACGGCGCAGAACATGCCAGGTGTTTCCTGGGCCAGCCCCCGGGGGTCCCCGACCACTGCTTGGCAGCGGGACGCTCCAAGGAAGGCAGACACTGAAATGTAGCATATCGTTTAGGTCAAATTTCTATGTTCAAATCTTCTATACCTATGGGTTTCTTTTGTTTGTTTTTGTTTTTGTTTTTTACTGAGAGAGGAGTGCTAAAAATTTCTCAATATCATTGTGGATCTAATTTTGCATTTAGTTACTATTTGCTTTTGCATTTTGAGGTTACAAGACAAAATGCATTCAAATTTAGAACTGTTATATCTTCCTAATCAATTAACATTTGTCATTATGAAATGTGCCACTTTATATCTAACAATGCTTCTTTTTAAAAAAAATATAGTTTTTATTTATTTTTAAAAGATACTTAGATTACATAAAATGTTACATAAAAAAATACAAGGGATTCCCAATGCCCCACTCCCCAGACCTCCCACTTTTGCCCACATTAACAACTGCTTTCATCAGTGGGGTGCATTCATTGCAATTGATGGACACATTTTGGAGCATTGCCACTAAGCATGGAATATAGTTTACATCGTAGTTTACACCCTCTCCCACTCAATTCTGTAGGTTATGGCAGGATATACAATGGCCTGTATCTGTCGTTGTAATGTCATTCACGACAATTCCAAGTCCTGAAAATGCCCCTGTATCACACCTCTTTTTCCCTCTCCCTGACTTCAGCACCTCCAGGGGCCACTGCCTCCACATCAATGTTGTAATTTCTTCCAGTGCTAGAATCCCAATATGTCTGTAGTAGAATACCAGTAAGTCCACTCTAGTCCATAGTTCACTCCCCAGTCCTGAGGATCTGGGATGGCGATGTCCACTCCACCTCTGACTGAGAGGGGGCTTCGATCCCATACAGCCGATGGATGGGACTCTCTTGCTTGCAGTGTTGGCTCTCTCGGTTCCTTGCTGTGGTCGTTGTCCATCCTCACCTCCTCGTTAGTTGTCCTGGGTGAGTCCAGTGAACTGGAGAGCAGGTGTCGCGACTCCACTCAGGCTCTAACAACGCTTCTTGCCTTAAAGTCCACTTCATCAAATATTACCATAGCTGCTTCCAATGGGGGGGATTCGTGTCTGCATGGCACAGCTTTTCTGCCCTTTCACCTTCAATTTGTCTGTGTTCCTACATTTAAGAAGGGTCTCTTCTAAGCAGCGCATAGTTGGGGTTTTTTCCTAGTCTGACAATCTTTGCATTATAATTGCATTTAATATAATTACTAGCATATTTGTGTATAAATCTATCATATTACAATTTGTTTTCTAATTGTCTCATCTATTCTCTGTAACTGTTTTCTTTCTTGCCTTCTTTTGGATTATTCAAGTATATTTATTATTCTGTGTTCTCTGCTATTAGCTTGGAGGTTCTGCACTCTTAGTCTTTCAGTGCTACACACTGAGCATGCACCAGCTCATGCATGTGCCCTGGACTTGCTGGCCTTGAATATAAATTAGTAGAGCTTCTATCACTCCACAGACAACACAAGGACCCAAGCCCTCTAACTCCATTAATCTTCCCTCCTCAGCGTCTGTGCACACGTGGTCTTGTGTTTTAATTCTACTAGACGTCAAATCTCACAAGACACCATCATTATTAGTTTATCTCTTAAAGTTTCCAGCTCTTCATTCCTTTCTAAATTCCTAGACTCATTTCCCATCTGCCTGACCAATTTCTTGTCATCTTTATTTTAGTACAGATCTACCAGTGAAGAATTACCTCAAGTTTTTGGTCTAAAAGCATAATTATTTTGCCTTTCACAGTTTATTAAGATATAATTAACATACAACGTACACAAAAGTTCACAATTTGATACATTTTGACATCTGCACATACCAGCATCACAACCGAAATCGTGAGCAGATCCGTCACCGCGAGCTTAACCTCAGCTGCTTTCACTCGGCATAATTTTTTTTTTTTTTTTTTACCGGGAGGTCCCAGGGATCGAACCCGGGTCCCTCCATACGGGAGACGGACGCTCAACCAGTTGAGCCACAGCCGCCCCCCTCGGCATAATTATTGGAGACTCATCTCTACCTTCACATTTCTCTTTGTGGCTGCACAGTGCCCCATTGTATGGAGACCCCAAAACGGGCGTCTCTTCACGTGCTGATGGACCTGCCCGTGGTTTCCAGTTTGGGGCTGTGACAGACAAAGGCACCGTGAACATCTGTGTGCACGTCTCTGCGTGGGCATTTGTCTTTATTTCCTTTGGATAAACACCTAGAAGTCGGAGGTCTCCTCTAATGGTCAGTGAAGGTCGAACCTTTTAAGAGACTGCCAATCTGTTTTTCAAAGTGGATGGACCATGGAGTGTTCCCTCCAGCAGCAGAGAGTTCAGTTCCTGTACACCCCAACACTTAAAATAATTTCCTTTCCATTTTAGCTCTTCCACCAGGTGCTTTGGTGTGATTTTAGCTTGAATTTCCCTATCGAGTATCACAATGAACACCTTTCCACGTGCCTACTTGCATTTATATATTTTCTTTGATTGCCCAAGTGTCTGTTCAAAACTTCTAGACTTATTTATTTTTGTTGTCTTATTTTTGAGTTCAGTGTTCTTTATATATTTTGGACACAAGTCCTTTATCAGAAATTGCTTTGCAAACACTTCCTCCCAATCTGTGGCTTGTCTTTTTATTCATCTAACAGTGTCTTTCAAAAGCCAGAAATTCTTACTTTTGATGAAACCCAGTTTATCAATATTTTTCCTTTGGTTTGTGCTTTTGGTGTTGTAGGTAAGAGATCTTTGCCTACATCAAGATCACAAAGATCTTCTCCTATGTTTCTGTCTAGAAATTTCATAGTTTTAGGTTTCATATTTAGGTCTGTGATCTGATCCATTTTGGGTAAATTTTAAAACATGATTTGAGGTATAGACTGTTTCTTTGTTGTTGTTGTTGTTTTGTTTTGTTTTTGTTATATGGATACCATATTTTTCCAACACTGTTGAAAAGACGATTCTTTCTCCACTGATTTGCATTTGTGCCTTTGTTGAAAACCAGTTGTCCCTAATGTGTAGGTCCATTTCTGGACTCTCCCACACATCTACACACTGACTTGAACATGGGAACTTTACAATGTCATGAAATCTGGAAGATAAGGCCTCCATCTTTGTTCTTTTTTTTCCCAAAGTTGCTGGAGGTCCTTTGTATTTTCATGTGAATTTTAGGATAAGGTTGCCAATAGGAAGGAAGGGAAAGATGGAGGGAGGGAGGGAGGGAGAAGAGCCTGTTGAGATTTTAAATGGTATTATGTTGATCTATAAATCAATATGAGAGAAACAATATTGAATCTTCTGACCCATGAACATGGACCAGAATAGAGTCCAGAAATAGACTCAAATATTTGGACAACTGATATTTGACAAAGGTGCAAGGGCAAGTCAATGGAGGAAAGAAAGTCTTTGAACAAATAATGCTGGACGAACGGGATATCATATGCAAAAAAATGAACTTTGGTTCATATAAAAATTAACCCCAAATAGATCACAGAGCTAAATGTAACTCTTAGATCAATAAAAGTTTTAGAAGGAAACATGAGGGGAAAAAATCTTTGTGACCTTAGATACACAAATTTCTTAGATATAACACCAAAAGTGCAATCCATAAAAGAACAAATTGGACTTCATCAAAATAAAAAGCTTGTGCTCCTCAAAAGATATTATTAAGAGAATCAAGAGAAAACCACAGAAAGGGAGAAAATATTTTGCAAAGCATATATCTAATAATGAATTTATATCCAAAATATGTAAAGAACCATCAAATCTCAAGAATAAGAAACAGCCAATAAAAAAGTAAAAAGATTTTAAATGATGCTTTACCAAAGAAGATACACAGATGAAGAATAAGTATGTGAAAGAGCATTCAGTATTATTAGTCATCAGGCAAAATGGACATTGACAGCACAAGATACTGTGGCACACCTACTAGGATGGAAATGGAAAAGACTGTTGATTCCAACTTTTGGGGGGACAAGGAGGAGCAGGGACTCTCATACTCCCGATGAAAATGTACCGCTACAGGACAGCTGCTTTGGAAAGCATTTTGGCCATTTCTTTAAAAGCTCAGCACACACTACCACTGCTAGGTGCTGCCCCAGGAGAAGTGAGAGCACACGGCCAGAGGAAGCCAGGAAGCTGAGCAGTTTCACTTGTAATGGCCAAAAGCTGGGAACAGCTGGACAGATGGATAAACAAATTTCGGTATGTGTACGCAATGGAACAGTACTCAGCAACAAAAATAAATATTGTCTATAAGTGACAAGGACAAATCTCACAATAATTATGCTGAGTAAAAGGAGCCAGCAGAAAGAGAGAGCGGGCGCAACAGAGTACTGCATTTTCTCATTTCTATAGCACTCTAGGTAACGCAAGTGACTCTGCAGTGTCAGAGAGCAGCTCAGCAGCTGACTGGGGCGGAGGGGAGAAGGCAGGGCCTTGAGGAAAGTCTGGGGGTGACGCATGCTCTCCAGCCTGACTGTGACGGCGGTTTCGCAGGCAATACACGCGTGTTGGGCTTGTCAGTCGTATTTCACAAAAACTGTTAAAAAGAATGCAGCCGTCAGGCACACCCTTCGCCTGACCTTCTCTGACAACTATGGATCCGTGGCACAGCAGGGGGGACTGGTCCGAAATATTAACTGGAGACCTTATCAAACATCCCCAATGCTTCCCCGATGTCTTTTCCTGCTCCAGGATGGAACCTGGAGCCACAAGCCACGTGGCTGCTGTGTCTCCTTCGTGGCCTCCGGTCTGGGACAGTCCTGAGTCCTTCTCTTTCATCACCTTCCCCAAGTGGAGCCCCGTCCAGGAATCTCCTACGTCTGTCCATCGTCAGACTGAGGACTCCCATTTTTGGGCAGAATGCCTCAGAAGTGACGCTGTGTCGTGCTCTGTGCATGCCATCGGAGGGCACGGATGTTGCCAAGGCTTACTGCCAGTGGTTTTAAGTTTCATCACCCCATTAAGGTGGCGTCTACCAGATTTCTTCACTATTTTTCACCAAGTATCTTGATGGAGTTTTTTCTGTTTCTCCTCAAACTTCTGCCCACTGATTCTAACATCCATCCACGTATCTTACCTGAAAGAATTATAACTGGGATGTTTGCCCAATGACTTTTTTATTTCCCTCATTCCTTCTACATTTATTAATTGGAATGCTTCCATACAGAAATGCTATTCCTTCTCTCCCGCTTATTTATTTATATCACTAGGACTCATGGATATTTATTTTATTCTATGGATTTTAACTCAATACTGTCATTATTTGATTTTTCAGTCTGTTCCGGCTTTGGGCATTGCCAGCTCTTTCTGACTGGCTCCTGGGTCCCTTTGAGAGGCCCCCATTCTCTCCCCTGATTTCCAGGTTCATCTTGTATTTTTCTGGCCCCAGCCCTGGAATCTCCAAGGAGCCCTGGTTTCTCTTATGGGAGAATCGGGACCTGGGCACGCGCCTTGTACGAGAGCGTCAGTGCTTGGCGGCAGAGCTAAGAGCTGTGGGTGCTCCTAGCAGCCCGTGCACACAGGCATCTGCACACACACCGATGCCCCCGAGTGCAGCCAGCGCCCCAAGGCTTCTACAGGTCTTCCAGCTTTCCTTACTTGCAGCTTCTTTCTCCAACAGTGAGAAACTGGGGCACACTCTCCAGGAAGTGCAGGGGTGCCGACTGGGCAGCCAGGGGGACGGGGTCACTAGCTGGAGGGCAGGCTTTGTGTGCGGGCCTTTTTGTTCTCAGCCCTACTATGCACAGTGAAAGCCACCTGCTCGCCCTTGTCTTGGTGTTGTGCTGCTCATTTGCAATGGTATCCGTTTTCTATCCCTGCACTGCAAATCACCACAAATCCAGCAGCTTAAAACAGAGCCCGTCTATGATCTGGCAGTTCCGTGGGTCGGGAGTCTGGCCTGGCTGACTGGGTCCTTGGCGCAGGCTCTCACCAGGCTGAAGTCAGGCAGAGGCTCGGTGCTCGTCCAGGCTTTCTGGCTGTTGGTGGGCGTCAGTCCCTGGGAGGGAGCCTGAGCTCCTCAGCCGTCCCCTGACACCTGGCCCTCTCCACAGCGTGGCAGTGGCATCTTCAAGGCCACCAGGAGAGGGACTGTGTGGCTCTCTCTCTCAAGAACAGCCCCTTTTTAAGGCCTCCCCCCTGATTTGGCCAGGCCCACCTGGAAAGATCTCCCTTTTCACTGAGTCAAAGCCAACTGATTAGAGGCCTTAATATTACATCTGCAGAATCCCTTTTTCCATGTAACAATGCAACATGGCATAATCACGGAGCGAGATTCCTTTCTCACGGTGATGCCCCACGCTCACCAGGAGCCCTTCACACAGGCATGGACACACGGGACAGCAGGTCAGTCAGATCCATCGTCACGTGTTCTTTTTCCCCACGCTCCGGCTGATTTTAATCCACATGTATTTCTTTGTATCTTCTTTCTGACATGAAGGGTAGCATACTTACATTTTCCTTTTCACTTTGTTTTTTTTCACTTAACTATATATCCTGGAAATCACACGTGTCATTTCACATGACTCTCCCTCACTTTCCTTTTAAACACAGCACTGGGTTGTGTGGGTGAATGCACCATCACTTATTCATCCACTCTCCCACGAACGGGCATGTAGTTTGTTTCCAGTGTTGGCTGCAACAGGTAACTGTGTGCATGTGAATTTTCATATTCTTGGACGTGCATCTTCAGAGCAGACTCCGAGAGGTGGGATTGCTGGGTCAGGATGCAAGCACACACGGACTTTTGTTCTCTTTTGGTGAACTGTCCTTCAGAAGAGTTGTCCCATTTTGCATTCCCACCAGCAATGTATGGAATTTCCTCTTTCCCCACAGCCTTGCCTACAGATTTTATCATATTTTTAAATTTTAAAAGGCTTCTCAATATTGTTTTATTTTCATTTCTCTATTTAGGAATGACTCTGGATATTTTTTCATTGTTTTTAAAAATCACTTTACCATCTTTCTGAAAATTGTTCATACTTGTTACTCATTTTTTATCAGGTTTTTGTCCACTGTTTTTCAATTCTTGAGAGTTCTTTATAAACTAGGGTTATCAGCTCTTTGTCTGCAATTTATGTTGCAAATATTTTCTCCCAGTTTGCCATCTGTCTTCTGGCTTTTTAAATGGTGTTTTTTTTTTGCCATGCACATTTTTGTTATTTTATGTAGTCAATTTTACCAACCTTTTCTTTCTTTCCTTTTTAAAAATCCCACCCCGCCTTGTTGTTTGCACTTGCATTCTGCTCCATGTCCATTCGCTGTGTGTTCTTTCCGTGTCTGCTTTTTTCTTTAGAAGGCACTGGGAACCGATCCTGGGACCTCCAGTGTGGGAGAGAGGCATTTGACTGCCTGAGCCACCTCAGCTCCCTGCTTTGCTGCGTCTCTCACTGTCTCTCCTCTGCATCTCCCTTTGTTGCATCATCTGGCTATACCAGCTCTCTGTGGGACAAGCTGTCAGCTCTTGTGGTGTGAGCCAGCTTGCCTTCACGAGGAGGCCCCAGGAATCGAAACCAGGTCCTCCCTTATGGTAGGCGGGAGCCCAATCACTTGAGCCACATCAGCTTCCTCAACTTTTCTTTTATTGGCTTTGGATTCTGAGTCATAGTTAGAAATGTTTCTCGGCACCAAGTTTAAAGAGGAATTCACTCATGTTTTCTTTGAGTACTTGAATGGCTTTATTTTTCACATTTAGATCCCCAATCCATTCATAGTTCACTTTGTATGTTTTGAGATACGGCTCTCATTTTCTGTTTTTCCAAATGGCTATCCAATCGTCCCAATACCATTAATTAAAAAGTCTCCTTTACCCCAGGAATCTGAGATGCCATCTTTATCCTTCATTGTGAGGTCATTTTTAAAAGCTGAACACAGTACATTGTGTGTGCAAAATTGTAGCGGACCTAGAGAGAATTATCTTCTTCCAGAGAGAATTTCATTTCATTCTCTTTGGCAGGTAAAGTAGGGAGAGGTCACCTGTAGTCGATCAAAGCCCTGACATGATTCAAGACTAGTTTCAGCCTTTGGGAGGAGACGTCTACTTGCAGTTTGTTCTTGCTCCTAAAAGTGCAGGCTGCCGAGTCACAACCGAAAGCCTGGCGTGTCTATCATCTGCCTCCACGCTGACGACTGAAGCCTCCCCAGCTGCCGTTCCTGCTGATTCTATGCCTCTTGGCCTGGGTTAAGTGGGACTAGATTCTGGCCTTGGTCGTTCACTCTGTCTTCAAACAGCTGCTCTCTCTTTAAACATTTTATCCATCTTCACAAGGGCTCTGGGGGGGAGGGGGTCTAACGCCCTCAGGGCCAGGAGCAGGAGTCTGAGATTGTCTACTGCTAAGACTCAAATCGGTGGCCAGAAAAGCAAACACGAGAATCAAAGCAGAAAGTCACGGCGCTCATGCGTGAAAAAAACTAGAAGTGAAGGGGGACCCAGGACACCCAGCTCGCACACGATGGGGCTTCTAGGAGGAGAAAAACGAAGAGACTGGGGAGGGGCAATAATTAAACAGATACAGGAAAATATGTCACTGAGTCCGTTATGACCCTGGGACTTCCCCACTTCCAGGTGACACTGCGGAAAAGATACAAAACCAACTCCCACGACAAGTAGGAAACCTTACGTGCTTTCAGATGAAAGAAAAACAAATTACTTAAAAATTACTTAATACTGACAGGCCTCAGCATTCTCATCCACCTCTGGAGACCAGACGTGGCGCTGAGAGAAAAGGCCTCAGAGTCAGCGGCTCTGAGCAGACGCGCCATCGCCCGACGTGCGGAAACCTAAGTGCACCCATTTTGTCAGGGGCTCTGCACCCGCGGCCCCAACAGGCAAACACCCAGAATCTGCTCTAAATATGCCACAAACAGAGCCAGAGGCCTCCAGAAAAGGGACACGAATGAAGAGAAAGGGGCAGGATAATGGTACAGCATCCTGGGAGGATCACCAGCCAAAATGCTTGACAGAGAAGGCACTGCTAGCGGAATTCGAATTGCAGCCTCAAACTTAAAGCCTGAAACCCTCTCAGCCAAATCTAAAAGGAGGGATGGAAGTGGGGGAGAAAGGAGGACCAGAACAGGTTCCAGAGGTCTCCAGGAAGAAGGAGGGGCCGTCGGAAGATTTGCTGCAGAGTTCTGCCCACTGCACATGCCCTGGAGCTGAGGCACGTCAGGGTGTGGATCCGACAGCCTGAGCCTTGCGGGGAGAGGGGGAAACCCAGGAGGTCAGCTCTGGGCTGCCAGTGGCACAAAGCCACACTTCTGAGGCCTGAGGGCGACCACTGGGCCTGCAAACTCTCCCAAGGAACCCAGGACAAGGGAAGGCGGCGCATCCCTGCCCTCTGCCCTGTGGCCGCTCTGTCAGTGGCCGAGTCTGCACCTGGGACCCTGGAGGGCGCCTCACGGGTAGCTGGGACGCTGGGGTGCTGGGGTGTAGAGGTGTTGGGAGGCTCCCAACACGGAAGGCCGCGGGGAAGGCCGCCGGGAAGGCCCGCGGGCTGCCGGGCAGGCGGGGAGCAAGGGGCAGGGTCCCGGGGCGCCACCTCGCTCCTGGTGGGCTGAGTGCCTGGCCGGGCAAGAGTGGGGTCAGGGAGCGTGTTTCTTTTCTGTGACAAACGGCACATCCATGGAGATGTTGGTAACGGCTGACTGAAAATACCCGTCCAGGCTGGCAGGAGACTCCGAGGAGGAGTGGCTCGGGAAGGAAATGGCGCCCGCTGCGGAGTCTCTGGTCCTGTCTGGGAGGAACGTCCTGCTGGTGGCTCAGAAGCTCCACCTTCGGCCACGAAGCCAGCGTCTCAGGGAGGAGCTGGTGACCGCAGCTCAGCAGACACTGCTGGACACCACCCAGGTGAGGCTGCTGTCGGCACTGGCCAGTCTGGACAGAGAAGCGGTCCAGCCAGAGAGGGTGGGTGGGGCAGGTGGATGGGGGGCAACTCTGGACAGAGAGGGTGGAGGGGTGGACAAGTGGGAACCCGAGCCAGAGAGGGTGGACGGTGTGTGTGGGTGTGTGGGGGGCGAGCAATTCCAGCAGTGGAGAGAGAGAGGGAGAGGAACCCCAGAAAGTCCCAGGGAGAGAGAACGCTGCCCGTTTCCTTCCAGGTCACAGGCACGGAGCTCATCGCTCGTTCAGTCCACTGAAGCCGCCGCGGGGGCTGGGTGGTCTCCTGAGTTACAGTCTATGACCTCAAACCCCTGTGCCGTCCTCTCACCCCCACACGTGGCCCCCAGCCCCAGGAAGAGGTGTCACTGAAGGGGTCATTCTGCCCCCCTGCCCACGGCCAGAAGCTGTGGGGATCGGCCACCAAAACCGCCACACCCCTCAGCCTATCGGCCGTGCGGCCCCCAGAGGCAAGCTTTGCTGCCTTGGCCCCCAGTTGTAAAATCACCTGGAAGGCTCCGAGGACGCCTCCACGGCCCACCTGACCCCCGTCGTTCTCGCACAGGGCTTCTGGGGACAGGACACTGCTCCCTGCTAGAATCTGTGTGCCTTGCACAGCAGTGGACGCAGCTCACAGGGAACGTCGGTGGTGTCGGGTTTGCGTGGCTCCTTTAGGGGGGCAGGAGGCCTTGAGCCCCCACACTGGAGGAAGACTAGAAACGGGGAGAGGCAGAGGCAGCGCGCTCAGGGCCGCTGTGGGCAGAGGGCTCCCGGAAGGTCTGCCCAGGCCCTGGAAGGCGTCTCGAGGCGCCGCCCCTGCAGAGGGCAGGCCACCCCGCGCTCTGCGCCCTTGACCACGAACCTGGAGGTAGGTGGGCGCTGAAACCTGGGCTGGGCCCCCACTGAACTTCGTCAAATGTAGGCGGCCTTACCTTTGCACTTGGGCCCAACGGCTTCTCGTCTAGCCCTTGCCCAGGGCCTTTTCGGCCTGGGATGGTCTTCTCTTCCGCCCGGGGGCGCCTTCCTGGTAAATCGGGGCAGGCACACAGCGGCGCGCCTTCGCCTTCCAGCCTCTCTTCCCCTCTTGCCCCCACAGGTCCTGCTGCTGGAAGACGCCGCCGCGGCCCGGGAGACGGCACGCGCGGCCGGCGGCTGCCTCACCTGCCTGGACGCGCTGGAGGCGGCGGGGGACGCGGCCTCGCTGCGCGCAGCCCTGGCCCAGCTCGCCGCCGCGCTGCTGCGCCTGGGCCGCCTGGCCGCGCGGGGCCCCGGGGAGCGCCGGCGCCACGCAGGCCGCCTCCTGCGGGCCTGCGTCCCCGCGCTGCTCCC
>JAKSZT010000331.1:531547-551296 GCA_026826555.1 Tolypeutes matacus | reverse complement strand
CTGGGGAGCTGGGGGCCTGAGGGCCTGGGGGCCTGGGGCCTGAGGGCCTGGGGGCCTGGGGCCTGGGGGCCTAGAGGCCTGGGGCCCTGGGGGCTGGGGTCCTGGGGGCCTAGGGGCTGAGGGCCTGGGGGCTGGGGGTCTGGGGGCCTAGAGGCCTGGGGCCCTGGGGGCCTAGGGGCTGGGAGCCTGGGGGCCTGGGGGTCTGGGGGCCTGGAGGCCTGGGGGCCTGGGGGCCTGAGGGCCTGGGGCCCTGGGGGCCTGGGAGCCTGAGGGCCTGGGGGCCTAGGGGCTGGGGGCCTGGAGGCCTGGGGGCCTGGGGGCCTGGGGGCCTGGGGGCCTGGGGGCCTAGGGGCTGGGAGCCTGGGGGCCTGGGGGCCTAGGGGCTGGGGGCCTGGGGGGCTGGGGGACTGGGGTCTGGGAGCCTGGGGGGCTGGGGCCTGGGGGCCTGGGGGCCTGGCCTGGTCTCCCCAGAAAGCCTTGAGAGCAGCAAACCTTTTCATGCCCTCTGGGTGCATGGGTGCCATCGTCCATCTCGCCCCCAGCAGCAGGAGCCCTCGCATTTCCTGGTCCTCCGCTCCTGCCTCCTGCCTCCTGCCCCCCTGATGCCTGTGGAAGGCCCTTCCCTTGTGCATCCGGACAAGCGGGGTGGGTTTGAGCTCCAACTCAGCTGGGGTGGCCCATCTTTTATCTGTGTTCGTTCTCTCAACATTTCCCATTATGTTTAAAATGTTACTTGAATAAAGGTTCTGTTGCTTAAAAAGGGGGGGGGGCAGAGGGGAGAGGAAAGGAATGGAGAGTGGTAAACTACTGACCGAGTCCAAATGAAGAGGCCTGGAGAGGTCAAGTTTCAATCCAGCTAACTAATGGGAGTGCCGTTGGCAACCACTTCCCAGCTGGGAAGCTCAGTGCTTTGCATCTTCGCTCCGGCCAAGCCCCCTTCCACCTGATGTTCTCCTCCTGGAGGCCTCGTCCCTGACGTGGGCCTGCTGAGGGCTGGCCCCGGGCCCAGTGCCCAGTGCCCAGCGGCTCCTCCTGGAGGTGGACCAGGGCCGGGCTGCTGCCCTTTGCAGCCCACCACAGGCGGCAGCCACTGGGCTCCTGGCTTGGCTGCTCAGCCGAGAGCGTCTAACTACCCGGGAGGCAGGTCTTGAAGCTTTGGAAGGTTCAGGAGATGGCGTTTAAGACCCAAGCTAGAATATGTTCCATCTGGAGCGGATGCTTTACAGGTGGAACCGACTTCTTGGGGGAGCCTGGGGGGCTCCGTCTACTTCGCTCTAACTCTCCATTTCTTTTGATGCAGACCAAAGATCAGCTCATTACCTCTGCCAGGAAAATTGCAACCTCTGGACAAAACTTTGCCAAACTGATCCAAATCATTGCTAAAAATTGCATAGATCAAAGATGCTCCCAGGAGATTTTGTGTCTAGTAGAGCAGATTCAAACAATGAGCAGCCCGCTCTGCCTCCTCTCCAGGTAAGAGGTGGCTCTGGTGCCGGCACACACTCCACTTTATCAAGACCCAGAGGCAGGGGCATAATTATTATTTTATGCTTCTTTTAATTTTTTATCCTCCAAGAGTCTATGTTTTTTTCAGGAACATTAAACAAACACTGAAAATATAGAGATTATTACAAAGTCCAAAAAACACAGTTAAGCTGGTGCCATTTCTCATTTTATCATAAATATGTTATATCTGATAACATATGAGAAAGGGGGGGAGGGAATATTTACCTTGAAAAACGAGTTCCTGGATAGATGTGAACATAAAGTAACCATAAGGAATTTTTTTTACTCAGACTCGTTAGAATTCATGTGACATTTGTCCCTCTTCAGAATGCCAGACCTTACCCCAGCGTGCTGCTGGGCTCACGGCCCTGGACTAGTTACTGGGGCTCCCTTACAAACTCAGACGACTCACGTCCTCACTTGACCGTCATGGCTGTGTTCTGTCCATTGGCTCTCTGCTCATACACGAATCGGAGCTCAGCGAAAAGGCATTGCCTCTAAAACTGCCACTGTCATCCGCCCAAGATAAACTGCCAGCCCAGAGCTCACGTTAAGGTGAATTCCTCTAACTTGTCCAAACTGAGCAGCTTTAGGAAACTGTCCTACGTAACGGCTTTCACTTTGGTACTAGGAACGGCGTGGTAGGACGATTAGGGAACTGCTCTGCTTCCACCAGAGACCCTTCCTCCTGCAGTAATAGTAACGAGATTCCCGTATCATGGAAAAACTTGAAAGTTAAAGCGACTGCCAGTTGTTGCGAGGCATAAAAATAACATCATAATACCACGGTATTTAAATTAAGTTTTTTGAATTAAAAGATAAATCCTGGTTACTGTTCTCCAGGGAGTATTTAGGTAGATAGTCATCTCAAGATTAGCCACCAAAATTTTTCTACTTAAAATATGGGGACGGAAATTAAGCTTAGCATTTCAGCTATGGGTATGTTGCATCAAGTTCCCGAACTTCTAAAGGGTATGGCAGTCCTGAAATGTTACCAAAGTTAAAGTCCCTTAAACAGTTTCATAGCACTTCGTTTAAAATCGTAGAAAGCAACTTGTCCAACTAAATTCAGATATATAAAATTTTAAATTTAAATTTAAAATTCACCACTGATCATGCATTTAAATGAGTAAATATGGGCCTGATGTATTGATTAGAACTTTTAATGTAAACCATGAATGCAATTCAATACAGTTTCTAGTTTCTTTTCCTTATATATGGATGTTAGCATTTGTTCTGCTATTTCTTTGCAGTTATTTTCATTAAAGGCATATTTCTTGTTAACTTACGAGTCATACTTTCTAGTTTTAAAATAAAATTTTAATTTAAAATTGTCAAATGCTTCCTTTAGGAACACAGGGCCGCGAGTTCCACTCTTCAAGGCCCTGGCACCCAGAGGCAGGCGCTCTGCCTCTGGCCCTCCGGGAGAGCCTGGAAGGAGGGAGATGCCTGAGGGCCCCTGATGCACCCTTGTACGAAGGTGTGAAGCACAGAGGAAGTAACTCAGAGAGCCCAGCTCCGCGCCGCCGCCTGCGGTGCCTGGAAGCGGCCTTTCCGCGTGTCCCTGACACGTTGGGCAAAGCGCCGTCGGAGGTCTGCGCCAAGGGCAGCGCCATCTGCCCGTAGATCGCCGCGTCCCCTCTGCGTCCTCAGAGGCCCTGGCTCCTCCGTGGGCAGTTTCCAGGCAGAGGCTCCGGCCGGGCTCTTTCTCGTGTCTGACAGGGACCCGGGGTTCTGGCAAAGCCAGCGCAGACCCTCACGGTGACAGACCCCCGGCGCCGGGGTCCGCGCCCGCTGTCTGACGGGCCTCAGTGTCCTGCCCCGGCCGTGGCCTTTTGACTCAGCAGCCGCGGCCTACCGGGCCCACGTGGTTGTTTATTTTACTTTTTCAGTCTTTTCTAAAAACCCTCCCAATTTCTTTGGGCTTTGCCTCTTAGGCACCCACAGCAAAGGCCGTTCTATGTGCACGAGGACAGACGCAGGACAGCACCGGGCGGATGAGGGAACCCCGTCCTTCGGCTTGTAGCTCCGACAAGGCCGGCAGCCCAGGGGTGCTTCTCGCCGACTCTGGAAGGCGCCGTGGAATGGGGGCCCGCGGCTGCAGGCTGACACCTTTCTGCTGGGCTTTGCCGTGCGCCGTGGCCTCTCCCCGCCGCGCTTCGGAGCACAGGCTGCCTTCAGAGCCTCTGCCCGGGCCACCAGGCCGGCCCCGGGTGCAGACGCCCGCACAGGCCCAGCTTCCCACGCGGGCGCAGCCAGCGGGGACGACGCTCTGCCCCGCGGAGTGACAGCAGCTGGAGCGGGGCATCGCGGCGCGTCCTGAGGGCCTCCCAGTTGCCCCCCGTCGGGGGGGATGGCCAGTGGGCCTGGGTTTCCAGCGTCACCGTGAGCGCGCGGTGCCCGCGGCCCTCACCGTCTTTCCCGAGGAGGCACCTTTCCCTCCCTGGAGTCAGCCTCCCAGGGCCTGAGCCTCGTCACCCTGGAAGGGGGCTGGGCGCCGCCTCCCGTCCTGACCCGGGTCCTCCCCGCTCGGCAAGCGCAGCCGGCCAAGCCCCGGAGCGCCCCGGCGGGGCTGCGCCGTGCTGACCTCCTCAGCTGTCGTCCTGAGGAAGCTGCGGCCCGTCACCTTCTTTGCAGGCCGCCCCCGGGACCCTCACCGTTGTAGGTCAGTCTGAAGGGGTGCACGGTGGGCGCTGAGCAAACGCTGGGTGGGGTTGACGCAAAGGAACTTTCCGGGTCCACGCTTAGCTCCCCCAGCTCGCCGCTCGCGGGGGCGGCTGGGCCAGCCTCTCCCAGGCCCGGGGCCTTTCTCTGCGGGGTCCCGTGGGGGCCTCCCGCCCCCTGGGATCCCTGTGCTCGGGATGCCGCCTGGTGCCTGCTTTCCTGCTGTGCTCCCCCAGGGCCAAGGCCTCCCTGGCAAGGAGCTCCTGGGGGAAGCGCCCAGCAGCCCCCCTGGGTGCTCTCCGGGACCGTGCGGGCCGCGGAAGCCGCGAGCCTCCGGGTGAGGGCTGGGCCCCAGAGCGGGCACTGGCCCGAGACCCGAGGCCGAGCGCGGGCTGAGCGCGCCTTCCCCCTCGGCTCCTCGCCCTCATTCCCGCCCCGACTGTCCCCAGCGTTCTGGCGGAACCCGCAGGCCCTGGACGGGGGCCCTCCTGGCCTGGGGGCTCTCGCTCTCCATGAGCAGAGCTGGCCGCCCGCTCCCCACCTCGTGGGGGCCCTCGTGGGCTGGAGAGGACGTGGGGGGACAAGGTGGCAGACGTGGTCCACCTTCACTTAAACTCTCTTTTTGGCTTACGGTTCTGTGAATTTGAAGAAAGGAACACAGTGACATACCACAACAGCAAGTCACAGACCCGTTCCGTGGCGCCCCAGATTCCTTCCAGGGTTCCGGTAGCCCTTTCCTGGCCCATACCCTCCCCATTTCAGAGTGACGTCTGGGCGGCCGTGGGTGCAGCCTCCCGAGCCCGGCTTCTCGCGCGGCCGGAACGGGCGCGGCTTGCCTGCCCGTCGCCAGCCAAGGAGCACGCGGGCTGGTGCAGTTTTTGGAGATCATGAAAGGCTGCACCCGCCTGCACGTGGGCTTTTGCGTAAACAGCCATTTCCATTTTTATTTCTCTAACCGCTCCTGAGCGACATTGCTGGGCCACGCGGTAGGTATATGCTTAACTTAATAAAAACCGGCGAACGCCTTTCCAAAGTGCCTGTACTGTTTTGCTCTCCTCCTGGGAATGTCAGTTCCAGATGCTCCGTATCTTCACCAGCACTTGATACCATCAGTATAATTACTAATTATAACCGTTCTAGTGGGAAAGTGGTGGTATCTCATTGATTTTTTATTTGCGTTTCTCCAATGATTAAGGATGTTGCGGGAAGAGGCTGTGGCTCAATCAGTGGGGCTCCCGTTTACCATGTGGGAGGCCCCGGGTTTGGTTCCCGGGGCCTCCTGGTGAAGGCAAGCCCGCCTGCACGGCGTGGTTGGCTGACCCAGCGAGCACGAGCAGCAAGGGGGGGATAAATGAATAAATAAATAAAGTCTTTAAAAAAAAAAAAAAAAGGATGTTGCGTATTCTTTCATCTACTTATTCGCATCCACATGTCTTCTTTAATGACATGTCAGTTCACATTTTCATCCATTTAGCACTGGGTTGTTTGTTTTCTTATTATTGAGTTTGGAGGTTCTTTATATGTGTATAGATACAAGTCTTTTACCAGGTACATGTTTTCACAAATATTTTATCCCAGTCTCTGGCTGGTCTTTTCATTCATCTAACAGTGTCTTTCATATTTCTTTTGATTATTGTTTTCATGGCACATCTTTTTTTCATCTTATTCCTTTTAATCTATCCATTTATATTTACAGTGGGCTTCTTAGAGGCAGCATATCGTCAGGTCTTCATTTTTTCTAATCTGACATTTTCTGTCTTGTGATTAGTGTGCTTAGACAATACCTTTAACATACCCGTTGATATGGTTGTATTAAAATCGACCATCTTACCAGTTATTTTCTAATTGTTTTACCTGTCCTTTTTTACTTTGTTCATTTTTATGTCCTTTTTAAAATTAATTGTGTATCTTTATTGATTTATTCTTTATATTTCTTAATTTTTAAAATAACTGCCCTGGGGCTGACTCTGTACATCTTTGGTGAACCATAGCATGCCTTCAAGTAATCTTGGGCTCCTTCGTATGTACGGCAGGAGCCTTACAACAGGCTTCCCCAATTTCTCCCTTCCATGCTTTGTGCTATTGTAACACATTTCACTTTCACACTTGCTATAAAAATACAATATATTACTACTATTCGTGCTTTAGAAAGTCAGTTATCAATTTAAAATTAGGAAAGAAATGAATTATATATTTACCTTCATTTACTACCATTTCCAACACTCTTCATTTCATTTCCTAGTGTAGATTCAACTTTCTGTCTCATATCATATTCCTTCTACCTGAAGAACTTCTTTCTTTTTAATCAATTTTATTTGTGCATATTAATAAAGCATACAATCCATCCAAAGCATACAGTCAATGGTATTTGGTATAATTACATAGTTGTGCATTCATCACTTCAGTCATTATTAGAACAATTTCATTATTCCAATAATAATAATAATAAACAAAAAACAAACAAAAAAAGTTCTACCCCAATAATCACCTCTCAGTCTCCCTATGCTTCCCCTGCTGTACATAGCTGCTATTCTGTTTCTGTCTTTTAAATTTATTTGTATTTATATTTTGAGTAGATGAAGTCAAACATTATATAGAACCTTTTGTTTAGTTTCTTTCACTTAGTATATTTCTTTTTTTTTTTTTTTTAACCCTTAATGGAAGATTATTAATATATTACTATTCACCACTGTCCATATTTTGCTTTGGTTGTATATTTGCCTGATATTAACATCTTGTAACATTAACGTACATTTGTTCAGTTTCAAAGAAAAACAGCCATATATGCAATATTGCCCATCCTCATTTTTCACATGAGGTTTTGCTATGCTGTACAGCTCCATGTTACACTTTTTAGCTTTCCTTTTGTAATATACATGACCTTAGACTTTCCCTTTCAACCAGTCACACCCATGTAATAGCTCAGCTAGTCACAAACACTGTGCTGTGCTTTGCCCATTGCTATTCATTTCCAAAGATTTTCGAACAATCTTTTTACTAATTCTGCACAGATTAGCCCTCAGCTTTCCATTCCCTAAACTCATTCTATTTTCTGGTGACCATATTCTAGCTATTAACTCCATGAGTTTACACAATATGTCTAGTTCATAATAGCACAATTATACAGTGTTTGTCCTTTTGTGTCTGGCTTGCTTTGCTCAGCGTAACGTCCTCCAGGTTCATCCATGTTCTCATGTGCTTCACGACTTCATTTCTTCCTACAGCTGCATAATAGTCCATCATGTAAATTCAGCACAGTTTGTTTATCCATTCATCTGTTGATGGACACCTGGGTTGTTTCCAGCTTTTGGCAATTGTATTTAATGCCACCATGAACATCGGTGTGCAGATGTCTGTTCGTGTCTCTGCTCTCAGTTCTTCTGGGTATATACCCAGTAGTGGTATTGCAGGGTCACATGGCAAGTCTATATTCAACTTCTTTAGGAACTGCCAAACAGTCCTCCACAGAGGCTGTGCCATCCTGCATTCCCACCAACAGTGAAGAAGTGTTCCTGTCTCTCCACATCCTCTCCAACACTTGTAGTTCTCTGTCTTTTTAATAGTGGCCATTCTGATAGGTGTGAAATGATTTCTCATTGTAGCTTTGATTTGCATTTCCCTAATCATGAGTGATGTTGAACATTTTTTTCATGTGTTTTTTCACCATTTGTATTTCTTCTTTGGACAAATGTCTGTTCAAGTCTTTTGCCCATTTTTAAATTAGGTTGTTTGTCTTATTACTCTTGAGTTGTAGTATCTCTTTATATATCATGGATATTAAATCTTTATCAGATATGTGATTTCCAAATATTTTCTCCCATTCAGTCAGCGAACTTCTTTTAATAGTTCTTGTAGTACAGATTTGCTGGTAATAGTCTTTATTTCTCCTTATTTAAAAATGTTTAAAATTCTGGTAACATATATACAATGTAAAATTTCCCATTTTAACCATTTTTAAATATATAATTATAATAGTGGTGTTAATTATAAACACAATATGTGTTCCCATCACCACTATCCTTTACCAAAACTTTTCATCACCCCAAACAGAAACTCCATGGCAATTGAGCATTAACTCCACTTTCTCTATCTCTACCCTCTCCTCATTTTTGACAGCTTTTTTTTTCTCAGTACTTTAAAGATTTCATTCCATTGTCTTCTGGATTACATAATTTCTAATGAGAAATCTATTGTAATTATTATCTTTGTTCTTCTGTGTGCAACATGTCTTTTTTCTTAGACTGCCTTCGAGATTTTCTCCTTGTCTTTGGTTTTTAGCTGTTTGAATATAATGTGTATAAGTGCATATATAGGGGGGTTGGATTTTATCCTGCTGGTGTTCTCTGAGCCTCTTCGATCTATGGTTTGTTGCCTTTTGTTATTTTTAGAAAGTTCTTGGCCCTTACCTTTGCAACTATTTCTTCTGCCTCATTCTGTCTCTTTTCTGTGAATCTAATTACATATATATTAACTCTTGGATGATCTGGATTTTTCTTGTTGTTTTGCTTTGTTTTACTTTTAGCTTTCTCTCTCTCTCTCTCTCTCTCTCTGTCTCTCTCTCTCCTTCAGTTTGTCTAATTTCTAATTTCTATCAACCTACCTTCCATTTCACTGAGTCTTTCTTCAGCCATGTCCAGTCTGCTCATGAGCCTGTCAAAGCATTCCTAATATCTGCTATCATAATTTTTTTTTTTAAATGCTAGTTTCCTTTATTTATTTATTTTTTATTTTTTATTTTTTTTTTTAAGATTTTTTATTTATTTATTCATTTATCCCCCCCTTGCTGCCTGTGCTTGCTGGGCCAGCCAACCATGCCGTGCGGGCGGGCCTGCCTTCACCAGGAGGCCCCAGGAACCGAACCCGGGGCCTCCCATATGGCAAACGGGAGCCCCACTGATTGAGCCACAGCCGCCTCCCATAATTGTTTTTTAAATCTCTAGCATTTACATTTAATTATTTCTGAGGGATTTAATCTCTCTCCTAAAATTCCCCATCTATTCATGCATTTCCTCCACTTTTTCCACCAGAGTCTTCAATATATTAATCAAAGATATTTTAATTCCCTGCCTGGCAGTCTCAGCATCTGGCTCATGGCTGAACCTGGTTCTTTGGTCACTTTGTCTATTGACAGTGGTTTGTTTTTCCTTCCTTTTTTTGTGTGCCACATAATTTTCAGTTGAAAGCTTGATATTATGTGCAGAATGGTAGAGACTAAATAAAGAACGTTTGTGGCAAACACACCTCTCCTCCCATGAGGCCTTCAGTGGCCTTGCTCTTGGTGCAGTCACCCTCAGAGCGCCACTAGCTTCAAGCGCTCTGGCTGTGCCTTGTGCTTGGTGTGGGCTTCGCATTACTGGAGGGTTTGCTCAGTGTTCCAGGTGCAGCCTCCGCTTCATACTTTCCTCTTGAGCCTGAAACTCGGAAAGTCTTATCAGCACTTTCCTGACCGCAGCAGCTGCTATCTGATCCTCTGTGCCAGCCTGGGGAGAGGCGTGGTGGTCCCTGTCCTCATTCAGCCTCAGCTGGACGCATGTCCGGTGTCACTGGGTCTCAGGATTGGGCCTTTCTCAGGGATTCGCCTCCAGCGGTAGGGGGCCTTTACCTCAACCTAGAGCAGGGCCCTCCTTTTCCCTCAGGTACAGGGCTGCACTTTGCTTCTCACTCCAGCTGCAGGGACTCTGAAGATGTGCTCTGGGGTGACTGCATTTGTGGTCCTTCCCCCACTTGCCTAAGGCTTTTGTTCCATGAAGGAAGCAGGTCTGGGCAAAGATTCCTGCCGTTGTCGGAGTGGTGGCTGCCCCTTCCCCAGACCCTGCCCGACTCCTGCTCTGCCCCAGGCCAGCCTCACAGGCAAGCTCTGTGGGTTCTTCGTTCTTCCTGCATCTGAGGCTCCCAGGGCTCTGCTTCAGTAAACGTTGTAGCCAGTGTCTTCCTGTCCGCTTTTATGGCAGCCCTGACTTACCCCCATGCTGTGTCCTAAGGAAGCAGGGACCACGTACTCGTGTCTCCATGGAGGTGCCTGCCTGTCCTTGTATCTCAGGCTCGTTTCCCTTCAACCCCAGCTCTCTAATGTTCAGGAAAGGCTTTCCTTTACTGGATTATCTGACCCGTTCTTGTTGGAATAGAAGCAGCACTCCAGCTTTCTGTACCCCAAGTGGCAGCTGGAAGTGGGAAATGCTGCGTGCTTGAAAGAAGATCCCGCCCAGGGCCTCTGCGGTGCCCCCCCCCCAATGTGAGAGGCACCCTGCCCTTTCAGCGTCTGCCGAATTTCCCTGTGCCTGACTCCTCACCCTTCAGGCTCAACTTAAATTCCACTTCCTTGGAAGGGATGAAAGATTCCACTGTCTCTAAACTATATCACACCCAGTGCTCTTTCCTTTTGCCCTTTGTATGGTTCCTTCGTAGCACCTGTCACATGCTGGAATTAATAAACTTGTCTGGCTCTCTTTTTTCTTGCATTTTTGGTCTCTCTTTTATGACTGTGTAAACTCTATGAAGCCAGGGGCCTAATTAGTGGGTAGCACATGGACATGCTAGAAAAACAGAAAGAGTTTCACTTCAACTTTAAAGAAACTTTGTACCAGTTAAGTTCAAAGAGTTGTTAAACTAGACACGCCCAGTCGAAAGCATTAGCTAAAGATCCAGAGTCCCTTGAATAGAAAGAAGGCTGAGAAAAAGCCCACAGAGAATCAGCAAGTGAGGGAGGAGAAGCCGAGAGCCAGCTCTGGCCCTGCTGCTCGGTGGCCTGCCGTGGCCTCCCGGAGCCCTTGGGGTCCTACGAGACCAGGGGCCAAGCTCTAACCCTCGAGAGGCACCACTGACACTGTGCAGGGCTTCTCCTGCCGGTGGGCCTCCAGCGCCCAGAGCTGCTCCAGAGCCAGGCCCCCCTCTGCCTCCACGTGGACTGTCTGCTGTGCGCAGACGAGCCGGCAACACGAGGAGGGAAGACGGAGGACAATGGGGCCAACGCACATCCCTAAGTCACTCTTCTAGTCTTTCAAACCAGCAGAAGATCTGGCAATTACAGGAAGTGAAAGGAAAAACATCAGCCAGAGGCAGCCTGTGGCTGGTCATTAACTTAATCGTCTCTCTCGTCACAGCATCTGCAAGAACGCGTTTAGCACAGGGCAGCTGACAGGGAGGGCTGCCCTTTCTCAAAGCCCTGGACCTGAGATAACCCCAAAAAGATGAGACCACATTCTGCGTGTCTTCCTCCCTCTACTCCTCTGATATGTGTTTATTTTCACCTTTTAGAAAGTGTTTGTCCATTTATGAAGCCACTGAAGCTGTATTTGCTTGTAGAACAAAAGCATCCAGGACAGAGAATGGCTGCATTAACTGGAGTTACAAAAGAGCCAGGGAAGGTGTGTGCAGAGAAATGAAACAGAACTTTCCCTTCTCACGTGGAAGGCTGCAGAAGGCGTGGCGGTGCACGAGCAGCCCCGCAGCGCTGCGCCTTCCGGGCTGCGCTCCGACCCGGCCACCCTGGCAGCAGGGCCGGGACCAGCACAGCTCTGCAAGGCCCTGCGAGCAGGGAGCCCGCGCCCCGAGCCGCGGCGAGGCTGAGGCGGGACGTCCAGCAGCAAGGTGGCCCAGCCCTGCTCCTGTCAGCAGTCCGCGGCGTCCGTGGCTTGTGGCCAGCGCAACCTCTGCCCCCGCCACGTGGCTGTCTCTCTCTGTGACCAGCTGTGCCCAAACCCCTTTGCTCACAAGGACAGCGGCCAGAGGGGGTCAGGGCCCACCCTTGCTCTACAACACGCCCCCTCCAGGAGTCAGGGGTCCCAGCTCTGCCACCGATTTCGGCAAGTCACGCCCTCTCTGGCCTCAGTGGACGCCCTGAGGAGCCTGGTCCGACAAAGCACAGTGCAAGTGGGAAAACGCCATTCCCTGCGGTTACAGAAACCTCATGGTTTGGGGAAAAGTCAGTTAGGAAAAGCTTCATCGGACACGTCTGCCGTGAGCAGGTGTGTGCTCAGGCCTTGCCCCGTGGGGCAGGGTCGCTGGCCCGCGCGGAGTCTCGGCCCCGTCCACAGCCTTCTCCTGACCCTGCAGCACCATCGGAGGCCGGGCTGAGGCCCACGGTGGTCATCTGTGTCCTGGCTGTACCCAAGAATACTCGGCAAAAGCACGACACATAAAGCAAGGTCCAGAGAGAAGCGGAATTTGGCGTGGAGAGAGAAGTTTTTTAAGTCAGCCGCCCTCTCAGAACATTCCATTGTGACGAATAGGCCCTCCTTGGCCCTGCTTTGCTTCTCCTTTCAGGATGAACGGATTCCCATCCACAGGACCGCTCCAAACGTGCGTCCTTGATCTCTAGGAAATCAGGGCCAGCGCGCCGGAGAATCCCAGCCCCCCTTGGAGAATTAGAAAGAGCTGCACTGCCTGGGCACTGAGGAAGTGAGCAATAAATTGTCTTTCTCTCCTCCAGGGTTTGAGGCAGCCTTCTCCAGACCCAGAGGACCTGGAAGTTGCTGCTCTCCGCATGCAGTGGAGAAGCACGTGGCTAAGGCCCAGACGCCAAGAAGCCCTACACCTGGGCTGTGACGAGCTGGGCCTGCGGAGGACAAGCACTGATAGACCCCCGATGCTCTCAGCCTTGGTTCAGGAAACATTGTAAGAGCTGAGAAACAGTCCACACATTGAGCTCTCTGTTGACTTGCACTTTGGCCATAGAAACTCTGGTCTGTGCAGTTCCCTAATGACCAATAATGTTGAACATCTTTTCACTGGTATTATAAATATTTGGTAGGTTTCACCAGTGAAGCCACCTGGGGCTGGTGTTTTCTTTACGGGGAGGTCTTTAAATGATAAGTTTGGTTTCTTTAACACATACAGGGCTACTCGGGGTCTGTCTCTTCTTGAGTGAGCATCTAAGCTGCTCCTTTTATTGGCATGGCACTGCACAGAACATTTCTGCACCGTTCTTGTACCACGGTGGTCTGCAGTGATGTCACTGCTCTCATTTCTTATATTGGGGATTGGGGAATATCAGCTTGTGTAGGTGGAGTTAGTACAGGGAAGGACTGAAGAGAAAAGGAAAGAGTAGAAAAGCAGGTTTTCTGGGGCAGGAGGACACAAATCAGGATTAGAAATGGAAGAGGTAGACAAATATCCCTTTTTCTGAAATAAAGAGAAAGAAGGTGAAAATTGATAAGACCCAGGTACATCCAGAGTCCAGAGAAGAGGAGAGAGCTAGGAGAGGGGTCTGGGAAGGTGCAGGCAGGCGGGCAAGGCCAGTCTCCTCCTCTGCCTCCCAGCTGTTATAGGGTCATGAGACAGCACTCAGAAACTTTAACACCAAGAAAACTTGTACGTTGAGGAAAAGGAAAAGGTTATTTTCTTCTCCATATTTAACATTATTATGGAACTTAGCAGCCTCCTAAGACTGTTCAGACTTAATTCACAAACGGAATATTAGGGTGTTTCTCCTAACTTCCTACATATAACTCTGAACTGAACTGGCACCTTCGTCCTGATTATCTGGACCAGCTTCAAAGCCAGACGAACTCCTGGCCTACCTGGCATGCCAGTGGAACACGCCCACGTGCACACGCACACTCACACACTTGAACAATAAATGCCTAAGTAGGCCCAGGAACATACGAATTTACAGTGTTGAATTGGGAACAAGAAATTCCACCCTTGGAACTGAACGAGTAGGTGGGGGCTTATGCCTCTGCGCGGCCGCCTCCCTGCTCTCTGCGCCAGCCACGGTGGTTTCGGCCGTTAAACTGACAATCAGCTCATCACATAAAATCACAATTCAGCCTTTATGTTTCTTTTTCCTCCGGGCCTCATCGTAATTAATTTTCTGTGTAGCCTGCCTGACAGTCATGCTTGCCCGGCCTCACGCGTGCCATCCACTCCTTTCCATGCACACTGAAGACCTACTGAGCGACGCGTTGCTGAGCTTTACAGCGTGCGCCTTCCCGGAAGCGGATGCCACGTTGCCTTCTGGAGCATCCCACGGCGTATCAGGGAACTCCGGGCCCTTTGTAAGGATTGCGAGCCCCTGGGGGCTCCCGGGCCAGCGCCCAGTGGAAATGGGCCAAGGTCTCAGAGTACACGTGTGTCTTCTGCTGCCCGGTCAGTCTAGGGAGCACTGGGCTCCCTCCCACTCTATGTTTTTGGGCTTTTTTTAGGAGGTACCGGGGATCGAAACCAGGACCTCGTACATGGGAAGCAGGCGCTCAACCACCTGAGCTACGCCCCTCCCTGCTTCCCCCACTCTGAATGCTTGACAAGTAGGCTTTCTAGTGAGAGTCGTTTGGGTGGCAGGTTTTAGCTCACACAGCTCAGATGTGGAAAGCGTTGTCCCGGTTTTCTCTAGAGCTTGACTGCCTTCCTCCTGGGCCCACACCCAGTGATTTGCAGGAGAAAATCAGATGCCAAACTGGCTTAATGCTTCAGCTTTGTCTCTTGGCTCTTTCCCTGAGACGGCCTCTGGGTGGGCTGGGGGAGGGTCCTGCTGTGCTGGCCTGAGGTGACTACTTTGCTCTCGTCACTGATCACAGCACCTGCTGATGTCTGGTGCTGTGTCTACACCTGGGGAAACTGTGCCCTTTTTTGGGGAAGGGAGCTTGGGCAATGCTCCCAGGGAGTACCAGCTGCCCCCGTCACCCCTTTGCTGCTCTTAGTGGCTGAGTGTTTCTGCTGTGCGGTCCCCTCACCCTATCACAGAGAGGGTGCCGAGGGCCTGAGAGTGCCCCGGGGAGTCAGGAGACCTGGCCTCCATCCTCGCTCCAGTACCCCTGCCCGCACCCCTTAGCGATGGCCCACTTCACGGCGGTCTCCTCCCAGGGTCTGCCACGGGCACTCAGAGCTCTCACTCTGCCACCATCTGATCAGCCGGCTCTCTTCCCTTTCCCTCCTTGGCTTTCTCAAAATTCCCAGGGACAGAAAGAAAAAGGCGCCCTCCCCCACCCCTCCCCACCCCTCCCCCCCCCTCCCCCCCTCCCCCCCCCCCATTCCTCTCTTGCTTGGCCCTCCTTTAGGTAAAGCTCTGGCCACGAGGCGCTGAGGAGACACGGAGGCGTCTGAGCGATCATTCCAAGCCCGGCTAGGGAATCGCCGCAAAGCCCCATGTCTGAAGGTCAGTGCTGAATAGTCATCCCCTCATCCTCTCTGAATTCCTTGCATGGATCCGTGATATCCTCTTCCTCTCCTTCATCCCCTCCATCCCAGCTGGATGGATGCCACAAGCCAATGATGCAATGACTTGAAAACTCAGGAAGGCAAGACAGAAGTACATGATTAATTTTTAAAATGACTCACCTTTTAATGACTTTCTGATGCTTACTTAGAGGGGAGAGGTGGAGATCAGGATGGAGAAAGGCTTGGTTTACTTTTGGGGAAAGGACTTCCGAGGATAACCAGAGACACCTCAGTGCTCCTTGAGAAACCCGCAGTGTTCTGCATAGACGAGCAATGGAAACATTTGCCTGACTTCAGTTATGGCTCGTACATCCTATGAAATATTAGAATTTTGCTTTGTTACATCCATCTCTTTATAGAAGTACTTGACTATTTTCACTTTCTTGAATGCCATCGGTGTGACACTGGTCCCCATATTTCACTGCTCTGATTCCACTTTCAGCAATTGTCTTGGAAATTCCAGAAAAAGACCAATAAGCATCCTTACTCATTATGTACACTTATGTACTCATTATGTAGGCGATAATTGCAAGTGTGTGCACCTTTCAAAAGCTTTTCTGAATTGAAATTAATTTATTCAGTCAATAAACATTTATTGAACATTTTATTGGAGCCTCCAAGAATTTCTTGCAGTAAGAAAAAAAAGAAGTAACTTGCATGTAATCTCACAGTGAGTATTTAGTGAATGTTCACTACTGGGCTATATTTATTTAATTCTAGCTTTTCCCCTACTTTGGCTTAAAGTAAAACTGTAACCACTTGCATAAACTTGAGATCTTTTGTTTGTTTTGTTTCTTTTTAAAACTTGAATTCGTTATCCTTTCTAGACCTTCTATTATCTGACCAAGAAGAGGATGGAGATCATGTAGTCAAGTCCCTTTCAAGGCTTAAAAACTCTATGATTTTAGTTTTTCTCTACATAAAAGTTGTTCCTGCCTTGTCAATATCTCATCTGGAGCGGACGAGAAAGACCTGCTCTATATGACCCTAAACAACCTTTGGAAAGCTAAAGTGAATCTGTGCAGTCAGTCAGGAATGACCCCAACTAGCCCCAAAAGGGAATTCAAGTCAAGAAGAGATTTGTATAGCCCATTTTCAAGGCGTGAGCTGGCCAAGAATCTATTTACCACTCACTTCAAATACGGATTGCATTTCTAAAGCCACAGAAAAGAGCCCAAAGAGACCACTGAAATGGTGGTTCCTAGTTCTCATTTTGTGAAACCTGAGCACACCATTATTTGAGAAGTGGTCGGGTTAGGAAATTAAAACTAATTTTGAACTAACTGATCAATGTAAACATCTGCCAAAAGGTATTTGCAGAAAGTGGAATGGGGTCGTCAGAGAAGCAGCCAGCACCGGGGACCACGAACCCGAGGGCGCGCCCGTACCTGGGGCCTAAAGCAGCCTTCCACCAGGCGGGAGGGTCTAGCCCAGCTCTGTCACTAACTTGAGGTCATCAGAAAGGGGTCGAGTTCAATTTGGAAAAATACGTGATGCTCGCTCCCCATATTTTATTCTGTTCCTTACAGCTTCTAAAATGTATCCTCATGTACTTGGTCATCTGGTATTCGCTGCAAAGCTGTGTGGCCTCACTCACCTTGCAGTGAGTCTTATCTGCAAAGCAGTCCATCTTAGCCACCTCGGAAACCGCAGCACCTAGGTCAGAAGCTAAGAGCTCAGACGGTCTTCCTCCACGTTGTAGATGAAGAAAGCAATACCAGTGAGGTCCTGGCTTGTCCAATGTTACATTGCCTAGAAGGGAGGGCACCTGAACGAAACCGTGGTAGCTCTCAAGGAAGACGCTTCTAAAACTCAAAGTGGCTCAACAATTAAATCCAGTAATCTACTAGGCTCCCTAATTTGAGGCAGTGTGTTCTTGGCCACTGCACGTACCCAAGTAGAAGCCGGAAAGTATCTGGCAAAAAACTTTGAGGGAAGCACGGCCAGCTGTTCTTGGCCTTTCAGCAGTGCATCTGTCAGCAACCTCTGAGATTCAGGTCTTTAAACAGAAAATGAATGCAAGCTAATGTGAGAGATGCTTTCTGGAATAGAGACATTGTCAAGAAACAGGGCCTTAAATGCAGCTAATCTTGCAGTTAAGTGAAGCACCATCTCTGTGTACGAAGGATAAGTTGAAGGGCAGCCTGCTGGTATCCCCTTCTTCCATTTATAAGATCTTATCTGTGTACATGGCTCCTCTACATTCTGTTTTTAAATGCTAAAGATTTATTAAAGCAAAGCACACTGCCAGACAGATGTAATCAGAAATATTTTAATTTAAAATCATATATTAGAAAAACGTACAGAAAAACAATTACAGAAACTCACAAAGAACAGAATGCAACTAAGAAAAGTTATTAGTAGATAAGGAGGAAAAAAGATATTCCTGATTTTACCAAGTCCTTAAGTAGAATAATTTATCATCTTAGCAAAGTATACCTCTTGCTGATATTTTTTGGACAGAAATTGTTAATCTACTAAATTGTTATCTACTAAAATCTTCCAAAGAGAAATACTCAAGGTAGCATTTCCCCAAGATCTGAGATATAACTTGGAGAACGGAAACAATAACACTAAAAATGTCAAAGAAAAAAAAAACTCACACTGAACAGGCGTGACCTGGATTTCAGCCTAGGGACAGTGCTATGCAGGCCCAGCCCTCAGCCCACCCACGGCGGCGCCCGGGACACAGGTCCTGCTGGCGCTCTGGCCACACGCTGGCACAGATCCTGGGAGCTAATCTGAGCCTTTTCTGAATCCTGGGTGGGTTTAGAGTAAGCAATATAAAATTTTTAAAACTTTGGCACGTAGATATACAAATACAAATGATTATTGCTTGATTGTCACTCTTGAAAAGATATTCCATCTCTTGAAAAGATATTCTGCTACCTTATTTGACTTCCGTGGCAAATGTCTGGAGGGCAAACTCCTGTAAAAGAGAGGTAGACTACCACCTCTTTGTGATATTGGTGATAATGGTTGGTGCATCACACTTCATTTTCCCTGACTCAGAAAGCATGTAAAATGTGTGTCTATCACTGAGAACTAGGTCCAAGGTTTTGCTGGTAACGGAAGTTTGGGAACAACATGGTTAATTAAAAAAAAAAAAAAAGAGCTGGCGCCTACATATTTAACTCCTTTACAATAAATCTGTCAGACTCCTGACAAAGTAATATTAGCTAACGCAAGTTTCCTCTCTCCTCTCAATCTTAATATCCTCATAGAGCTATAGAAATTAGAAGCAGACAGAGCAGGGCCTGATAAACCAGAGCTGATTTTTTTAAAAATGCTATAATACGCTATATATCCATTCTTTTTTTTTTTTTTTTTATAAACTCAAGTTTAAAAAACAAGAGATTCAAGGATAAACGATGCTATAAAATCCTATCCCAAGAATTCACAATCTCATTTGAAGCAGCAGATTTCCTTTATGGCCACAATGTGCCAACTGTAGCGCATGATCGTGCTATTCCAAAGGGCAAGGAGGGGTGTTTAAAGACCAGACGGGACACCCAAAATTAGAGTCCAGTGATGGTTTGGAAAGGGTAAATTAATTACCGTTCATGGTGTCAGGGTAAAAAGACTTTTAAGTGCTGTTGGGAATTCATCAGGTTAGGCTCATCTTCATAAATTTGGTTGCTAAATTTAGGAGAATAGGAAGGGGGAATTTGGATCAATCTATTTTTCATAAAAATGTAAGACTGGACATGCAGCTCTTTTTCTGGTTACAGGAAGAGTCTTTCAGAGATGTACAGGAATAAATTGCTGAGCTATTCAAATTTCCGTCATGGAGAGAGCAAAGCCGTCTTAGAAGTCTGCAGGATTCTTGGAGTTACAAATCGCTGGCAACGCTGCACGCCCGGGAAGCCGCCGGGCGGCGCGGAGGCGAGGCCAGGGCAGGCGGGCGCCCTGCTCCAGCGGCCGAGGCCTGGCCGCCTGCGGCGCTGCACTGCGCGGAGCCGCTCCGGGGCGCGCTCTGGGTGGGCCTTTCCCTTTGACGAGCGGGAGCCGCGGCGGAGCCCGCTGCCGAGCCGGGCGCCCTTCCGAGCCGGGCAGGACCCGCCGTGAGCAGTGCGGGGCCGCGGTCCCCTGAGGGCCTCGGCAGCTCCAAATCCCAGCTCCCCGGAGGGAGCACCCGTGAGCTCCCGGCCTGGGGGTGGGGACAAGGCTTTCCACACAGGCCCTGCCTGGCCGCATCTGGCCAGAGCTTGCTGTCCTGGATTAAGCCTTACGTGGACTAGGTATAGTTTATTAATGGTTTAAGGATTTACTGGACTTAATTTCGAACATAACACAAAGTGCTGCCAAACCAGTTCTGAAAGAAATTAAAACTTCATTTTAGAAATTAACAGAAAGCTCAATTACTGCAGGTCCCCGAGGCTGAGCCGCAGACTGCTTGCAGACCCCGGGGCAGCCTCGGCTCTG
>JAKSZT010000331.1:472313-526547 GCA_026826555.1 Tolypeutes matacus | reverse complement strand
AATGTGTTCTGCTGCCATTAAGCAAAGGCGGGGTCCCGCAGAAATACTTGAACGCCCCGCGCCTGAGAAATAGAGTAAAGAGCGGGGGAAACCCGCCTGCAGCTGCCAAGAGCCAAGGGCTCCTGCTGGCCTCTTGGCCCACACGTGCTGTGACCCACGCGAGCACACCGCGCGGCACTGCACCGCCACCCGCACGCAGTCCTGCGAGATGGCGGGAGGCCACGGCGGCCGTAGTGGGAGGAGAAGACAGTTTCCAGCTTGAAAGAGGGGAAGTCCTGTGTCTTTCTGACACACAAAGGAGTTAAGGAAACTGCTAACCTGATGTTCTCTGAAACTTCTCAGGCGATGATCTTGTGTCTTCAGTGCACATCCCCTGAAGCTTCAAAACTGGTGAACGGCACAGACTGTATTGTATTGTTTTGCAATTTGTACAACCTAAAAACCCCAGTGGGAGTGTAATGATTATGTTCGTGAAAGTTATAAGCAGTTTCATATTCACAAATATTTTATAATAATAATTAGCTCCTTGCATCAAATCTGCGAGTAGTCAGAATTATCCCCATTTCACAGGTGAAGACCAAGCCATGTCTTATTATATTTATATATATATATTTATAGCTGCCTATAAACCAATTCAGAACGAGAATATAAAATCACTGCCCTGAACCTTCCAGGTCTCCTAAGTTCTCTCTCCTTTTCTCTAATCAACTCAGCAAGTGGCTTAGATGAAAGCTCACCCAGGATTTCTTTACTACTCAACTATTCTTCCGCTCTTAAGCTAAGTAGGACTAGTAAGGAACACCACTATTTAAAATCCCAGGGCAAAGGCTGCCCTGGAGGCAGCCCGCCCTGGGCCCGCAGGGGGCTGTGTGGGAAACACATCTAACTGCGAGGCAGGCTTGGAAACCGCCCCAGCATGTGCTTCCTTCCAGGGCTCCAACTGAGGGCGAGCCCCACAGAGAGGAGTTCGGAGCAAAAACTGAAGCTGTGGGAACGCAGATGCTCCGTCTAAATCATGATCTGGGTCCCAGCTCAGCACCCTGACATATTCCACTTTATTCAAAACTTCTGACACAAACCAGTTTAAACAGTGAAATCACATCTCAATTGATGAGTCTAATCCATCACAAGTTATTTAAGACACAAGTTCTTTCTCTCTCAATGTGTGACTCGTAAAAACAGAGACATCACTTACTTTTCCATGTACTGGTGTAAATCAAATTACATGGAGTCTACAAACACTAGCTCTGGAGAGGAGCTTATCCATTGGCTCCTTATTACATTTTGGTGAGAAAATAGGAAAAAAGAAGAGTATTAAAATAATCTATGCTGACAGAATGTGACAGAATACCCAAGCTATCTCAATTAGGACAGCAGCTGATCTAATAATAGGGATTCAAGAATACTAAGTAAATGAACATTACAGTCATTAGCAGTAAAAAAGATCTTCTGTTTAGAATTTGGATTCCATTTTTGTCTTTAATAAACAAAATTATCTTTTTTTGTATATTTAAAATATGGACAGCATTACTTAGAATTATAAAATTCAAGAATGAAATAAAGCTTTGCTAAAAAATTCAATTTAATTATTAAAATTCAGAAGTTTTATGAAATATAAAGTGTATGTGTGTATATATATATTTTTTTGTCAGTTTTATCCATTTTATTGACTTTTCTACTAACAATAGAAAATTCATTCTATTTGTAAATAGAAAATCTGTAAAATAGAATGTTCATTTGGACAGTAAATCAGAAAATACTTTTTATGGTAGTTTATAACCAGAAATGCCATCCAGAGCCATTTTGGTTTGGTTTATAACCAGAAATGCCATCCAGAGCCATTGGTTACATATATGTAACAATATATAAACAGGAATTTACATTCCCTTCAACTGGCCCTCCACTTATAGTGCACCTGCTCTTAGGATGGCAGAGTTCTCGCTCACTTAACTACAACCCCAATTTAGCATGGAATCAGAGCAGAAAAAGAAACAGAAAGAGAAGAATGAACAGAGAGGACAAGCATTATAGAAACATATGCTCTCTGAGTGTTGGGTTCTCACAGAAATATCTTCCTGTATATTTTTAGAATCGCTTCCCAAGGGGGGCTGTTCTCCTAGAAGGACTCTATTTTCATTATCATTTGTAACGATATGCTCCTTTGTTGACTGACTGGAGTTGTTACAAATATTGTCATAGGCCTCCAGCTCCAAAGATGAGTATCAGTGCCACACAGCTTCTGTTACAAACAATATTTGTACAAAACAAATAAGGTCGCCATTATTTATATGCTGCAATAAGTGCACAGGAATTAAGACAAGTTATTGTTCATAAAAGTACAATTTCTGATCAGTGTAGAAGTTTGCGAACCATGAGAACGTGAAGTACGTAAAACACCATGTAGTTCCCTCTGCTATAGAAAGCCAGCGAGACCACATCTGGAAGAGACTCTTTATTAGTAGCCATATACAGTTGACTATCCTGCAGTCTCAAAGTTTTCTTGCTATTAAGTAAAAATATGGTACATTTAAAACATTATTAATGTAACAATCAGTACAGACTCACTGAATCTTTTAAAATTTTGTTAAAAAATTGCCAAAGTCATGATGAACACAATTATTGCAGCTACATCATTTGAAAAAGTAATATAAATTATGCTAAAGATAAAAACACACTGAAATACATTAACAGCACAATGTTATAGCAGTGACTCAACTATGTAATATGAAAATTTAAATTAAAAATTCATGTTAGAGAACTTGAGAAATTTTCATTTTAGCAAAACATTCTATTTATATACCTCCATCTTCTATTATACATGTACAATAAAATACTTTGAAAAGATGTGACATTCAAATGCTTCATTTATATAAATAACAATAATAAAAGTGATGTCCTCAATAGGAACTACTTTGCTAACTGTGACTAAAAATGTTTTCCTCACTTTGTTTTACATTCTAGTTGGCAGTTATTGTGTCATGTCAGAGAAGATGCGAGTCAAAATGCTGTTTCACAAAAGTAATGTGTATCATATTGCTGAAACTATAGAACCATATAAAAGTGACAATAATTTATCTAAACATTGATTATGAAAGACAATTGGCATATTTTTGTACACACATATATATTCAGGCAAAGTGTGGCGTTCATGATGGCTTATTTACAAAAGTATTTTATTGACGCTAACATGATATACAGGTTTCTATGTCAATTACTACAGTCTCTTAAAGTTATAAAAATATTATATAAAATACCACAGGCTTTAGAGGATATAATTTCATGTGGTTCTGGTACTAGCAGCTGAAAAGAGTTTATAATTTAAAAATAAATAAACTGTAGAGGTAAACCAGTTACAAAACAGCAGAGGGCTGCGACAGTCACCAGCGTGAAATGAACTGCGTAGGAACACGACAGCTAACAGAACGGTGAAGCAGTTGGATCAAACGTTTTGAAAACCTCTTTCAGAGGCTTGTCGTCCGTTTCGCCTGGGGTCGGGCTCCCCTGCCCGAGCTGCCTTGCTGGCCTGGGGTCGCTGTACTGGGGTCTAACCAAGCCTGCCAGTGCCTGGACAGGAAGGCTGTGGAGTGCGGGGGCCTTCCCAGGGCCCCCGAGAACGGCTGCCCCCGCCTCGGCTGGCCCACCCACAAGGACCTGGGCGTCTGCAGCAGTCTTCTGTGGCAGGACTGCTTCTCCAGGAGAAGGCGCATTCGTGCCACCGCTTTTTAAAACTCCACTTTTTTTCTGGTTCTCTGCATGTTCTACTAAAGAAACTGTTGTTAGCTCTGATGGAGTTGAGCCAGGCTCCCTCGGGTCATACAAGCTAATGCCACTGAGCACTGAACTTGGAGTTCCCAGGGGAAGGCCAGCTGAAGACGACAGTTTAGGGGCATATGGAGGTAGAGCCCCAGAATCAGAGCTGCTAGTTGCTGACCCCGAGGGCCGTGATGAGCCGGGGTTGGAAGTGGCTGGCTGAGGGGCACTCTTTGATGTATGGGAATCCACTGCAACCACCGGATGAGGCTCTGGGTTGGGCAGTCTGTGAAGTCTAGGATCAAAATGTTTTTGCAGCCTGGGGTCTCCTAATTTACTTCCTGAACTATGTAAGTCTCCGAATTGTTCTAGGTAGCCTTCTCTGTGTGTCGTGTTGTTTTTGGCTTTGGCTGCTAGTTTTGCATCAACAGGCACTGTGTTTTGATGAAGATCACCTTTCGTATTCCATGACCTACTGAGCCTCTGGTCAGCTATAAGAGGGGGCAGAGGTAAATTGATTGAAGACACCGGGTCCGGTTTAGGTGGCGGTACTGGAAGTAAGTCTTCTGGAGCCCACACGACGTGCTTTGCAAAGTGGGGCCTGCTCAGGGTGACGGCCACTCTAATGTGGCTGCTCTGTCGCAGCTGCAGCCGCGGGTCCTGGGGCACTGCACCAGGTGCAGCGTCTAGAGGAATTGAAGCAGCTTTTCCTCGCAGCTCTCTTCCCGCATCTGCATCATCATCATCTCCTCTTTTGCGTTTGGCATTAGTGCTAGCGTTTGAATGGCACAAATCAAACTTTGCTCCCCCAGCAGAAGAGCCTACATGGCCACTTCCACTCCCTCTTAATTTCCTGGGATCCCATGCAAGCCTAAGACCCAGTGGGGCAGACTCAGGAGGCTTTCGAATGCCTTCCTTTGGGGCAGTCCTAAGTCTAGGGTCCACCACTTGGTTTCCTTTACTTTTCTCTCTAGCGAGTCTTGGATCAGTGGGAGTGCTGAGTTCTGTGGAAGGTTGTTGCCGATTCCTTAAAGTTTCTGTTTGTTTCTGTAATGTTTTCAGTATTGACTTGACACTGCTCCCTTCTTCCTCTTCACTACTGGAATACCAGTTAACAGTATCATCTAAATGTAGACAAGAACTTATTGTAAAGAAGGAAGCATTCATATTTGACCTTAATTAAGACAAAAAACAGACTATACTAAAAAACATACATACTAAATAAGTATAGTCAAACTTCAAGTTAGAAATTCCAGAGTGTTAACAATGGAACAAGAGAAGACGAGGCACAACAATGATCAATTCAGCGATTATACTCTATAAAGGAAGAGGAGTGATACTGGGACAGTCTTCATTCTTCCAGTCAGAGGAAAGGCAGGACCTTACACTGAAATTTGCCAAAAGAAACTCAGAAGAATCTGTGGTACGTACGGTGGGTTGGGGTAAAGGGGAAATACTCTTGGAAATGAACCCTAAAATGTTTTGGACCTCTTTAATTCCACCAATCCTTAAAATTCATAGCTCTAGATTTATCAGGACCACAAGGAAGAGCTATTTTAAAAATCTTTGGAAAGAAAACAAAACACTCATAATGAAGGTTAAGGGAGCAATGGAAACTGGGTAAACACGGGATAAGGTAGACTTCCCGGTTATATTTTATCAAACGTCTAGATGTTTGGTCTATGTGAACACATCAGCTATTCAAACATTAAACTAAAAAATAACACATAAAACTGATGTCCTAAAATTTACATATTTTACCTTTATGAGAACACTTTGGGCCTTACTTCCAAAGTCTATTTAACCCTTGTGTGTTCGACACAATTTTAAGACATTTGCTGTCAGGGATCTTCTGTGGTAGAGTAGAATGGACTGTAAACTGTAGATACATAGATGATGATGATGAAAGATAGATAGATAGACGACAGGTAATAGATAGGTGATAGATGGATAGATAGGTGATAGATTAGATAGATGATTGATTGATTGGGATAGATTGATAGATGATAGATATATGGGTGATAGATAAGACAGACAGACAGAGACAGACAGACAGGTAGATCAATAGATCCGGGATTATGTTGGATCAGTAGGCTAATCTAGATATTCTAATTTTATCTCTTCTCACTGCTCACGAATGTCTCTCCTACAAGGAACTTTAGTGGTAGGTGCCTTTAGTTTGAACAGAGCAGAGTTTGCAAAATAAGCATTGGTATTTAGGGTGGGCGTATAGTTTAAAAGAGCATATACTGTACTACAATGGCAAAAAGTTTTACTCAGATCTCAGTATCTGAAAAAAAGTACTTTAGATGCTAGATTTTTCATTTTCTCTTCTCCTTGATCTCCAGGAAGCTGAGAGCTGAACTTACGCTTCACTTTTGCCTGCTGCAGTTGTTTTAAATATATCTGCATAACAATTTCACTCCTCCATAGCGTTTGATGCTTCTATACTTATTTTCCTTTCACTCCCATATCAATCTGTTCTACAAGCAGTCAAATATCTTTTGGAATGAGAGTAGATATAGTAACAGAAGGAAGAGTAGAACAGTAGTGATAGACCGATAGAAAGCAGATATTAGAAAAGAAATGAGAGCAGCTTTTTATCAAAGGAGATAAAAGTCATAAAGGCATTAAAATTTAAAAAAATAAACACAAAAAAACAAGATTATTTCTGTATACAGAGAAAACAGCCCTCAAAGAACATCAATTGTGTAATATTATATAAATTTTTATATCTACAAAAATTTTAATTTTTTAATTTATGAAAACATAAAACTCTATAAGACTTCATAGAAGATTACCATAAAAATGGTTGTTTTTTTTTTTTTTAAATTAAGCTATAGCACTAAAAGGAACAAATTTAAATTGTATAGGAAATTCCCTTATTAGGAACTCCTCATTCTCCTTTGATGCTAGGTACACAAAGAATTAATGTCACCTTTTTTCAAAATGTAACAAATAATGCTTATGCAACAGTTTGTAGCTGCCTAATGCTATCTAGGTTTATTTAGTTATTCCTGAACTTCATGTCTAAGACTGGCCAAATGTATCGATTTTGTAATGCATAAAAAGAAAATGCTTAACTGAATTAACTAGTTGTTGTACACTTATCGATATCAAAAATATTAAACTTTCTATATAATCATTTATATTAAAATAATATTTCTTAATAATATAGCAGAACCTTAAGTATATAGCATATGCACATAGAAATTTTTTTAATAGCTAAATCATTTTTAACTTGGGCAAGAAGTCAAAAATCTATGAACTGAAAGGTGTCCTGTTCTTGTTCTATTTCTTTTCTTCCTTAAAGCAAAAAACAAAAAACGGCATTAATAACAAGCCCAGGCCTCACACTCGAGCTTCAGATCTATTCATTGCTTCAAGCCGGGTCTTTGGCAATTATTAGTCTATCAGTGGAAATGGAAACCACTGCCACACCCATGTGGAAAAGGCTATGAGGCACACTGGAAGTAGAAGGGATAGTTCAGAGTAACTCATCTACCAGATTTTAACCTACTCGAAATCACTTCAAAACCTGAGTGATCCAAATGGGTCAAATGCTAGCACAATACCTGACCAACCTTCTTCCTTGCTTGGTGCCCTTGGAAGTTGGGTGCTGCTTGGTTCTTCATCTTCTTGGTATTTCTGAGTAAGTCTCACAAAAAGTGCCCTCTGCACAGCAGGGAGGAGAGCTGGCACAGGCAGGGGGCTGCAACCTGCCGCGCTGCTGCCATCAGAGCCGCGCCCGGGGTTACGAGAGTCGTGACCGACGGGAGGCTGATGCTGGACAAACTCACCATGCCACATCCCATCTGCACACACAACATGGGAGGAGACAGACATAGATTTAGCACATAATCGCACCAGACAGCACTACTGTGAGTTATAAGAAACTGAAGTGCTAATAACAATCACATTGTGTGTGTGTGTTTCTTATTACTTTTTTTTTAACAATCACATTTGATTATCAAACTAATATTGTATCTTTTAAGTATTTTTAAAACTTATCTAAAGTTTTATTATTTCAAAGTTTGGTTCAATTTAAAACATATTTTACAGTTTCAACTGCATCACATTTTACTTAGTTTTATTTAAAACAAACATTCCTACCATGCTTTTCTTTAATGAAAAGTAGGTCTTTATAAATTTTCGAAAAATAAGAATGAGAGAGGTGGGGCAAGAGTAAGGAGCTCCTAGAGTCAGCTCGTGCTGCAGGGCATTTAGGAATCACCCAGAGCTTTCTAGAGCACCTGTTTGGGGGCCCAGGAGACCAGAAGAGCATCCTGCAGCATCCTTGAAGAAATGGAAGGAGGAGACAGCCCATCTGCAGAGAGGATTCGTGAGTAGAGCCCTCCACGCCCAGAGGCCAGTGCCCATCCTCCACTGGCAGCACACACAGCCTTAGGAGCTATTGTGTGGCTGGAGGTGGAAGCGCCACTTCCCAAGAACAGGGGAGGAAGAGACCATCGGGCACCGATTTCACCTACTGATTAGTAAATTCAGCTGCCTAAAGTATAACCCTAAGAACAGCTAAAGTTTGAACCTGTCCAAGTCAGAAAGAGGCCGGCAGCCACCATTTTAACTCCACCCCTGACATGAGGGGAAGCCGGGCTGACTGAAAATCACAGTGATGGTAGGGACCAGCTTCTTTCCACCCAGGTCTGACTGCAGCTCTAACCTGGGCTCCAGCCCCACCTCCAGCAGGGAGGAAGCTGGTGGGACCTGGACCAGCCCCTCCGGATAACTGCAGGTGATTTTGGCTGGCACAGACTAAATAGTTGGACACCTGTAGCTCCATCCCCACAACCCAATAGGATAGGAGGGGAGCTGTGTTTCCTCGGCCTCTCTGGGCAAACACAAGTGCTTTCGGTCCACACAAACTGGTTAGGTGAGTGCCTTCAATTCCATCTCCACCCCTCCACCCTCAGAGGATAATTGGGAGCTGGTGTTTCCTCAGCCTTTCCAGGCAACTGCAGGCCCTTTCTGCCTGCACAGACTGGATAATCAGACAACCTGTAGCTCCACCCCCACCCCCAAATAGACTAGGAGGGGGCTGGTGTTTCCTCAGCCTCTCCAGGCAAAGGCAGGCACTTTTGGCCTACATAGACTGAACTGCTGGATGCCTGTAGTTCCAGCCCCACCCCTTAAAGGGCAGAAGGGACAGCACTCCCTCAGCCTCTCAGGGCAACTGCAGGTGCATTCGGCCCATATGGATTAGATTGTTGGGCACTCTGGAGGGTCCACCCCCACCCTGGAAGGAGGGGGCCAGTGCTACATCAGTCTATCTGAGCAACTGTGGTCATTTTATCTTTTTTTTTTTTTCTTTTTGTTCTCTTGTGGTCATTTAAAAAACCCACACAGCACAGATTGCTCCCCATACCTGCGGCTCCATGCCTGCCCCAGGCAGGGGAGAAAGGGGTGTGAAGCTTCATCAGTGTCTCTGGGCAACTACAGTCTAGGCCTGCATGACTTGGATTATTATACATGGCTGTGGCTCCATCCCGACCCATGGCAGAGGAGAAAGGTGGGAGAAGCTTTATCAGTTCCTGGGGCAACGCAGGCAGCTTGAGCCTCCACAGCTTACAGCACCAACTACATCCTCAGCTCCTACTACATAACCAGCAAGGGAGAAAGGGCAAGAAAGCCCTAAACTAAAGAGAGAAACTGCCCAGAATAAATACATCTAGTAGGCCAGATCCCAAGACACCAACAAAAAATTACAATCTATACCAAGAAAGAGGAAGATATGGCCCAGACAAAGGAACAAGATAAGCCTCCAGATGACAATATTTGAAGAAATAATGGTAGAAAATGTCCAAACTCTATTGAAGGACATAGATATCTGTGTCCAAGAAGCACAACATACTCCGATCTGAATAAATCTGAACAGACCAACTCCGAGACACATACTAATCAGAATGTCAAATGTCAAAGACAAAGAGAATTCTGAGACCAGCAATAGAAAAGCAATGCATAACCTATGAGGGATACCCAATAAGATTAAGTGCCGATTTCTCATCAAAACCATGGGGGCAAGAAGACAATAGTATGATATATTTAAGATGCTGCAAGAGAAAAACTTCCAGCCAAGAATCTTATATTCGGCAAGACTGTCTTTCAAAAATGAGGGTGAGTTTAGAATATTCACAGATAAACAGAAACAGAGTTTATAACAAAAAAGACTGGCTTTGGGAAGCCAATGTGGCTCAAGTGGCTTATTAATTCTTAGAGAGAATTAATAAAACCAAAAATTGGTTCTTCAAGATTAACAAAATGACAAATCTTTAGCTAGACTGACCAAGAATAAAAGAGAGAAGATGCAAATAAACTAAAAAATGAAAAAGGGGACACTGCTACTGACCCCAAAAAAATAAAAGAGCTCATAAGGGATACTATGAACAACTGTATGCCAACAAACCAGACAATGTAGATGAGATGGAAAAATTCCTAGGAACATATGAACAACCTACACTGACCCTAGAAGAATAGAAGACCTCAACAAACCAATCACAAGCACAGAGATTGAAACAGTCATCAAACAATTCCCCAAAATGAAAAGCCCAGGACCAGATGGTTTCACAGGTGAGTTCTACCAAGCATTCAAAGAAGATTTAATACCAATCTTACCCAAGCTCTTCCAAAAAAACTGAACAAGAAGGAATGCTATCAAACTTATTCTATGAAGCTAATATCTCCCTAATATCAAAGCCAGGTAAAGATACTATGAAAAAAGAAAATTACAGACCCATCACCCTAATGAATATGGATGCAAAAATCCTCAACAAAATACTTGCTAATAGAACCCAACAATACATTAAAAGAATTATTCACGATGATCAAGGGGGTTTTATACCAGGTATGCCAGGGTGGTTCAACACAAGAAAATCAATCAGTATAATACAGCACATCAATAAATCAAAGAAGAAAAATCACATGAGCTTATCAGTTGAGGCAGAAAAGGCATTTGAGAAAAGACAGCATCCTTTCTTGATCAAAGTACTCTAAAGGATAAGGATTGAAGGAAACTTTCTCCACATGATAAAGGCCATATATGAAAAAACCCACAGCTAACATTGTACTCAATGGTGAAAGACTGAAAGCTTTCTCATTGACATCAGGGACAAGACCAGGATGCCCACTGTCACCACTGTTCAATATAGTGTTAGAGGATCTAGCTAGACCAATCAGGCAAGAAAAAGAAATGAAAGGCATCCATATTGGAAAGGAAGAAGTAAAACTTTTGCTATTCGCAGATGATGTGATCCTATACCTAGAAAGTCCTGAAAAATCTACAACAAAGCTGCTAGAGCTAATAAATGATTTCAGTGGAGTGGCAGGATTCAAGATCAATACACAAAAATCAGTGATGTTTCTAAACACTAGTAATGTGCAATCTGAGGAGGAAATCAGGAAAAAAATTCCATTTACAAAAGTGAATAAAAGAATCAAATATTTTGGAAGAAACTTAACCAAGGATATAAAGCACTTGTATTCAGAAAACTATAATGCACTGCTAAAAGAAATAAAAAGAGACCTAAATAATTGGAAAAACATTCCATGCTCATGGACTGGAAAACTAAATATCATTAAGATGTCAATTCTACCCAAATCAATATACAGATTCAATGCAATCCCAATAAAAATTCCACCAGCATTTCTTAAACAAATGGAAAACACAATTACCAAATTTATTTGGAAGGGTAAGGGGCCCCAAATAGCCAGAAACATCTTAAAAAGGAAAAGCAAAGTTGGTGGACTCTCACTTCCGGACTTTAAATCATATTACCTAGCTACAGTGGTAAAAACAGCATGGTACGGGCATAAAGACAGACACATAGACCAATGGAACCAAACTTATGATTTGGAAACAGACCCTCACATCAAGAGATTTTTGAAAAGCCTGTCAAACCCAGCCAGCTGGGTAAGAACAATCTATTCAACAAATGCTGCTTGAAGAACTGGATATCCATAGCCAAAAGAAAGAAAGAGGACCCCTATCTCACACCTTATACAAAAACTAACTCCAAATGGATTAAAGACCTAAATATAAAAGCTGGAACCATAAAACTCCTAAAAGAAAACGTAGGAAAATATCTTCAAGACCTGGTGGTAGGTGGTGCATTCTTAAACCTTACACTGAAAGCACGAGCAATGAAAGAAAACATAGATAAGACTTCCTCAAACAAACACTTCTGTGCTTTAAAGGACTTCATCAAGAAGATGAAAAGGCAGCCCAGTCATTGGGAGAAAATATTTGGAAACCACATATCCGATAAGGGTTTGATTTCCATTCTATATAAAGAGATCATACAACTCAACAATAAAAGAGCAAGCAATCCAATTTTAAAATGGGCAAAAGACTTAAACAGACATTTCTTCAAAGAGGAAACACAAATGGCCAAAAACCACATGAAAAAATGTTCAATATCACTAGGTATTAGGGAAATTCAAATCAAAGCGACAATGAGATATCTTACACCTCACAGAATGGCCATTATTTAAAAAAAAAAAACAAAAACCAGAAAACAGTAAGTGCTGGATATGGAGAAATAGGAACACTCCTTCAGTGCTGGTGGAATTGTAAAATGGTGTAGCCTCTGTGGAAGACAGTTTGGCAGTTCCTCAGGAAGCTAAATATAGAAATGCCATATGATCCAGCAATTCCTCTACTAGGAATATATCCAGAAGAACTGAAAACTGTGACATGAACAGATATCTGCACACCGATGTCCATAGCAGCATTATTCACAATTGCCAAAAGATGGAAACAACCCAAGTGTCCATCAACCAATGAATGGATAAACAAAATGTGGTATATACAGATGATGGAATACTATGCTGTAGTAAGAAGAAATGAAATTGGGACACATATGATAACATGATGAATCTTGAAAACATTTTCCCAAGTGAAATAAGCCAGACACAAAAAGACAAATATTGCATGTCCTCACTAATATGAACTAAATATGAAGAATAAATACATGGAGTTAAAACCTAGAGTATAGGTTATTAGAAGATAAGAGGAGGGCTGTGAAGGAGTACTGATGCTTAATGTATGTAGAAGTTTTCATTAACTTGACTGTAAATGTGTGGAAATGGCCAGAGTTGATGATAACACATTATAGTGAGTAGCAGTTGGTTTATAAATGGGATTGTGGCTGAAAAGGGTAGTCTGGGGGTGTGAATGTCAACTGAAAGACAGCTAAAGAATAATCTAGGGACTGAATAACACAGTGAACCCAGAGGAGGATGAAAATTGCAGTTAATAGTACAAATGCAAATACGTCCTTCTGTGATCTAGAAGGGATGTACGTCACTATTGCAAGGTGGTGGGAATGTGGAGAAGGATGGGGAAAATACAATTAATGTAACCTATGGACTATAGTTAACAGCAATAGTGTAGTATTCTTGCATCAATGCCAAAGATGTACTGCGTCGATAACAGGGGTGTATGGAAAAAATATGCCAAATGTATGTTATAGACCACAGTTAGTGGTAATAGTCTGATGATATTATCTCATAATCTGTAATAAATGTTCCACAATGGTGTGGTGTGTTGGTGAAGGGTTGCTGTATGGGAATTCTACACATGTGCATGATTGTTTTATAAGTTCACAACTTCTGTAATAAAAACATTATTAAAAATAAATAAATATAATAAAGAATTGTAACTCAAAAAAAAAAAAAGAAACAAGTTATTTCACAAGGTAAACTTACCCCCAGGGTTACTGGGTAGCTGAAAATTATGTACAGCATGATGTGAATAGTAATTATCGTAAAATTCAGCTGGGTTTTGTGGGGATTCATAATTGCTGAGCTGCATTTCACTGGGACTTCGCAGGTGTGATGAGCCTGGAGCACGGTGGTTCTCTCTGGACACATCCATCACGTGCTCCTGAAAGTCCAGGGAGGGGTAAGAGCCACTCCCCCCAGGAGTCAAGGGTGTACCCGGCTGGACGGGGACTTGACCGTGAGGGCCCACAATTCCAGAGGGGCCAGGCGGCAACGGCGGGCTTGGTGGCAGTGGTGGGGCAGGGGAAGCCGGGTACATCACAGGACTGCTGAGTGCCTGGGACGCGTGCTGTCCAGGACCTGGGCTGGACCCAGAACTGTAGGTGTGTTGAGGGTGTGGGCTGTTTCCCTGAAACTGAGGCCCTGGTGGTGAGGCACTGTTATAAAATGCTGGTGGCCTGTAGACAGAAAGTAATGCTTCTTAGTTAAAAGAAAAGAGATAAAAAAGAATGTTACATTTCTAAATAGATACTGGTAAAGTATGTCTTTCTATTTCAGAACAGAATATTGTTTTTAAAAAGCAATTTATTCCATATCATTGATATGTGAAAATACCACACAATGCACCTTGCCTTCATTTTAGCTCATGATTTTCTTAATTGCTGCTTAGCTGTTCTAAATCTTACTTATTATAGATATTTTGAAAAATACAGAAAAGTATAAAGATAAGTAAGAATCATGTCTACTTCCACCACACAAAGATATACTGTTTTGATTGGTTCTCTTTTAGCCCTTTTTCCAGGCATACCCAGCCCACCCTCCTTCATTTTTACATCAAAGTCAGAAACATACAATATAAACATACAACTTTTAATTGAAATTTCTAATTGATTGTTGCTGGCAAATAAAAACATTTTTAGTTATTGAAAATACTAAATATTCCATTGCTCTTCTTTCTGGACATCTTGTCAACTCAATTCTTGTTTTGTCAGTTGATTTCTGTGGGTCTACTAAGGGAAATAATGAGGCAGCCTGTCCATTTCTAATTGTTACACATTTTATCTTTCTTTCATTCGTTGACTAGGATCTGATATGTAATATTAGCAAAACAGTGAACATACTAGTCTTCCTTCCTGTCTTTAACAGAAACACTTTTAATGGGTCACATTAATTGTGATGTTTGCTGTCAACTTCTTGATCTTCATTTGTTGAAACCCCACTACTTCCTTGAGTTTTCAGGGTTAAAAGAATCCACAATGGAACTTTGGGCCCAACTGCACAGACCCTGGTTGGTGAGCAAAAGCTGGGATCCTGCCCACCTGGGAGCCTTGCTCCCTAACCTAAGGCATACTTCTCTGCATGACGTAGTACCCACTTGGCAGAAGTGACCAACAGTGTACAGCCTCGTAACCAGGTGAAGTAATGCCAGTTCAGGCCTGCTGTGTGCAAAGATTTCTGACACTGTGTAAGGATTCCGCAGGAAAAAAAACTGGTGGCAGCAAGCTGAGGGTAGAGCCAAGGAGGAAGGGGGAGCAGCAGTCTGTGTGATGCCAGCTACTCTCTCCAACTTCAATTACGTGACCATGGAATACAAGCTAGTTGATTTTTTTTTTTTTTTTTTTTTTAAGATTTTATTTATTTACTTTATCCATTTTAAACACCCCCTTCCCCATTTGCTGTTTTGTGTCCATTCACTGGGCAATTCTCTGTGTCTGTTGCCTGCCATCTCTTCTCATCCTCCTCCTCCAGTCTTCACCAGGATTCGATCCTGGAGGCCTCCAACGTAGAAGAGAGGTGTCCTGCCACCTGCACCACCTCGGTTCCTGGCTTTCAGAGCTTTTGGAGCATCTCGTCTTGTCTCTCTCCTGCGTCTCTCTCCTGTTATATCATCATCTTGCTGCATGGCTCCCGGGGCCTGGCGGCTCACCAGCACACAGAGCCTGGCAGCCCATGCGTCTTCTATATATATATTTTTTATCTTACCGGGAGATCCCGGGGATCGAACCCAGGTTCCTCCATATGGCAGATGGACACCCAACCATTTGAGCCACATCGGCCCCCCACAAGCTAGTTTTTTAAGAACTTTTAGGAAAAGAAAAATTGCTGGCATTTTTGGAAAAATTTTAACTTACTTCTTCCCAATCTTGTGTGCTAAATCCACAGTAGGTTTTACAACTATTTCAAAAAGAGATGGAATTTTCTTGAAATCATCAGAGAGATCTGTCTGGAAATCATCTTCAGGATCAGAAAAGGGAAAAGGCTCTGCTGGGGTGGGCAGAAGTCCAACTCCTGGCGGTGGTCTGGGAAGAGGAGACAGGCCGTGCTTCTTAAGTTCTTCCAATTCCCTTTCATCTTCATTTGTGGATCCTTCATCAGTATTTAACACCTAAAAATAATTGACAAAGATTACTTTTCAAAACAAGCACTTCTCCTCACATTTGAAATTTTGAAGACTTCAGTAAATTAGTTGTTAATAGAAAAATATAACACACGGTTGACCATAGATAGCTAAACCTTCATTTTTGATAAAGAAAGTGAGATTCAAAGAGGTAAGGATATTGTCCAAAGTAAATTAGCTTTTTAAATGACAGAACAGGGATAAGAACAAAAGATTCCTAATTCCTACTCAAATATTTCTACTTTTCCAACACACTATACTAATAGGATAAAATATAAAATAATAAGTCCTTGGTTTCTCAGCAGAGTTTTATGAAATTTGATTTATCAAATATCTATTATGCACTATTGTCTGAAATTCAGCTATTCAAGTCAAATGAATCTGTAGAGAGAGCTAAAAAATAACCAAGGTACAAAAATATTACTCACTTTGTCCAAAAGTTTCTTTGTTTCTTTAGTCAGAAGATCATGGGAAAATTTACAGTTGTCTCCCTGGTAACATTTTGCTCCTGTATGATAGAACTTGCATGGAAATTCATGTAAATAAAAATATTAAGGAACAGACCAACTAAAATCAAACTATAATATCTTTAAGCCAGAGAAAATACTGTGCTGAATCAATAAGGCTGTATTATTATATATTGAATTTTCTATTATATTAGATAAAATTATTTTACATTTTATTAAGATTTAAATATTTCATCATGTAGCAAAACACTGCAAAAGTTTTAAAAATATGTCTTACTCTATTAAAACTAGAAAGCTATTTTTAAAGGGAAAATATTTATAATAATTATAGCAAATACAATAGTATTTTAATTATGCAAGCTCTATGTCTTTCCACAATGAAATAAAATATTATATGGAACAAATAAATTTTTGTGGCAAGAGCTTCTATCTATAAAAAAAAATAAAGGGGTTTGATGTGTAATGTTAAGCCAAATATTCAAAAAATGAAAACTGTAGACCAAACTCAAGATTTTTTAAGAGACAAACTTCTAAAGAAAATATTAACACTAGGAGTATAGTGAAAGAGATAGCATTTTCAGGTGGTGTTTTTTTAGGGAATTCCTGGGTAGTTTTAGGAAAATTATTACTGTGATCATCATATTGATGTGGCCAGCGATAAAAATCATATGATTGGGAACCAAGGACCTGCAGGCTAATTTAGCACTTGTTGAATAGGATTTTCATCCCTGGATATAGGGAAGAGTCACTCTTGGCAAAGCCCCAGGTGTTGGACAAAAAGGCTCTAAGCCTGAGTCTGCAAGAGAGATCCCAGGAGAATCAAGACTATCTATTCAACAAATGCTGTTGGGAGAACTAGATAGCCATATCCAAAAGAAAGGAGGACCCCTATCTTACACTTTATACAAAAATTTACTCAAAATGGATCAAAGACCTAAATATAAAATCTGCAACCATGAAACTCAGAAGAAAATATAAGGAAACACCTTCAAGCTCTTGTGGTAGGTGGTGGTTTAGTAAATCTTACACCCAAAGCATGAGCAACAAAAGAAAAAAATAGATAAATGGGACCTATTCAAACTTAAACACTTTTATGCATCAAAGGATTTTGTCAAGAGGTGAAAAGGAAACCCACACAATGGGAGAAAATATTTGTAAATATTTCCTCCAGAATCTAATTATAGAACTGCCATATGATCCAGCAATTTCTCTACTAAGAATATATTCATCAGAACTGAAAACTGTGACATGAACAGACACTTATGCACCAATGTTCATAGTGGCATTATTCACAGTTGCCAAAAGATGGAAACAACTCAAATGTCCTTTGCCCAATGAATGGATAAACGAAATGTTATATACATATGATGGGATCTATGCTACAATAAGAAGAAATGAAATTGGGACACATAGGGTAACATAGATGATTCTTGAAGACATTATGCAAAGTGAATTAACCAGAAACAAAAGCAAAAATATTGCATGGTTTCACTAATATGGACTAAACTTGAAAAATAATTGCATCAAGTTAAAACCTAGAGTTTAGGTTATTAGGAGAAAAGAGGAGGGCTGAGAAGGATTACTGATGCTCAATGTATGTAGAAATTTTAACTTGTATGTAAAAGAGTGGAAATGGATAGAATTGATGGTAACACATTATAGTGAGCAGTAGCTCGTTTATAAATGGGATTGTGGGTGAAAAGGGTAGTCTAGGGATGTAAATGTCATTTGAAAGAAAGTGGAGAGTAATCTGCAGAGTGAATAACACAGTGAACTCAGACGTGTATGAGAATTGTGGTTAATAGTACAAATGTAAGAATGTCCTGTGAAAAAAAATGAATGTATGCCAGTATTGCAGGGTGGTGAGAATGTGGAGAAGCATGTGAAAAATACAATTAATGTAACCTATGAACTATAGTCAACAGCAATACAGTAATATTGTTGCATCAATGACAAACATATACTGTGTTAATAATAGGGGCATATGGAAAAAATATGCCAGGTGTATGCTATGGACCATAGTTACTGGTATTATCTGATGATATTATCTCATAATCTGTAACAAAAGTTCCATAATAGTGTGGTATGTTGGTGAAGGGATGTTGTATGGGAATTCCACACATGTGCATGATTGTTTTATAAGTGCACAATTTCTGTAATAAAAATATGTTAAAAAAAAATAAAGAAAGAAAGAAAGAAAAAAAATCATATGATCATCTTGGCAGTTGCAAAATGCAATTGATAAAATTCAAAATTCTTTTTTGATTTTAAAAACAACTCTTGGTAAATACAGGAATATGCTTCCTCAACTTGATATTTTTAAAAATTTATCTTAAAATTACAGTCTCAAGCTAAAGCAAAACAGGCATTATCATTAAAACATGTATTATGTCCCCCACAAACCCTATTATTTAACATTATTCTGGAAATGTAGCCAATACATTAAAATTTAAGAAGAGGTATAAATAAAAATAAAGTTATCATTATTTCCATATGGCATGGCCATCTGCTTAAAAGAAAAAGCCATAAGAATAGACTGAAATTGCTCAAAAAGGTATCTGGTTTCCAAAGAAAACATCAAAATACGAAGAGTTTTATTTACTCTCTTGAATAAGATAAATTTATTGTAAAATTCATCAAAGGGAGAAAATATACAAAATAACCAAAATCATGTTGAAAAAGAAAGAAGTATTTGCCCTACCAAATATCAGACATACCGTTACAGAGGAGAATAGCCAACAGCAAATGGGCAGTATGTACTCTAGGAGCAGACTGTATACACAGGCAAATTTAGGATCTGGAAAAGGTACCATCTTAAATCAGTGATGACAAGACAACAACGAGATAACCATTAGGAAAAAAATAAGTCCTGACTACATATCGTACATGAAAGTAGAATCCACATGATGAAAGACGTAAATGTTAAGTAAAAAAACACAAGCTTCACAATCATTATAAATAGATATTTTTGTAAAAACCTTCTGTGTATAGATAATATACACATATACACATCCACTTCCATACAGATGCTTTAGTAGAGAAACAAAATCTGCAACACTTAATGCTGAATTGTTAGCGAGGTTGCCCCTGAAAGACAAGATTACTTAGGATTCTTTTAAGTTAGTTTGAAAAATTCAAACATACACCAAAGTAGACAGAATAATAAAATGAACTCCCTCCTAACAGACATGCAGAGAGCACTTCACCCAACAAAAATAGAAAACAATTCTTCTCAAGTTCACATAGATCATTCTTTAGGATAGACCATATGACAGGTCACAAAACAAGTCTCAATAAGTTAAAAAATATTGAAATCACACAATGTATATTCTCCAATAACAAAAGAATGAAGATAGGAATCAATAGCAGATGGAGAAATGGAAAATTCACAAATATGTGGAAATTAAACAACACACTCCTAAAAAAACCAATGGGTTAAGTGAAATTAGGAAATATCTTGAGGTGAATGAAAAGGAAAATACAACATACCAAAACTTATGCAATGCAGCTAAGGTAGTACTGAGAGGCAAATTTATAGTTCTAAATGGTTACATTTTTAAAAGAAGAGACTTTAAATCAGAGACCTAACCTCAAAACTGGAGGTATTAGAAAAACCAGAGCAAACTTAAACTGAGCAAAAAAGAAGGAAATAACAAAGATTAGAGCAGAGATAAATGAAGTAGAGAATAAAAAAAGAATAGAGAAAATCAACAAAACCAAAAATTGGTTCTTTGAAAAGATCAATAAAACTGACAAACCTTTAGATGAACTGGCAAAGAAAAAAAGAGAGTGGATACAAATAACTAAAATCAGAAATGAAAAGGGGGATATTATTACCAACCATGCTGAAATAAAAAGGACTAAAAGAGAATACTATGAACAACTGTACACCAATAAATTAGATAACCTAGAAGAAATGGACAGAGTTTTAGAAACACATAAACTACCTACATGGACTTCAGAAGAAACAGAAGACATCAACAAACCAATTACTAGTAAAGAGATTGAATTAGTCATCAAAAGCTTCCCAAGAAAGAAAAGCCCAGGACCAAAGGGTTTCACAGTGGAATTTTACCAAACATTCCAAGAAGACTTAACTCCAATTCTGATCAAACTCTTCCCAAAAAATGAGGAGAAGGGAACACTCGCTAACTCATTCTATGAGGCCAGCATTACCCTCTTACCAAAGCCAGATAAAAATACCACGAGAAAAGAACACTATAGACCATTATCTCTTGTGAATATAGACACAAAAATCCTCAACAAAATACTAGCAAACCAAATCCAAAAGCACATTAAAATAATTATGCACCATGATCAAGTGGGATTTATCCATGTATGCATAGGTGGCTCAACATAAGAAAATCAATTAACATAATACAACACATTAACAGAATGAAGGGGGAAAACGCATAATCCTCTCAATTGATGCAGAAAAAGCATTTGACAAAATCCAGCACTTCTTCTTGATGAAAACACTTAGAACACTAGGAATAGAAGAAAACTTCCTCAACATGATAAAAGGTATCAATGAAAAGCCCACAGCTAACACCCTACTTAATGGTGTGTGACAGTTTAAGATTATTTTTGTGAATCCCCAAAAAAGAAAGATTACATATGTAAACTAATCTATCCTTCTGGGTATGACACCCTTTTGATTATATTGGATTCAGCTGAGAGGCTTCTAATTAAGTTTACTTGAGAAAATCAATTTAAGGCTTCTGATTGGGCTATGTCAGTAAGGTGTAATTCACATTGAGTCCTCGCCCCCTCGGAGAGCCAATATAAATGCACATTCACTCAAGAAGACACAGGAAGAGAGAGAGCTCTGTCATTTTTGATCCTGGGGCCCCAGGGAGAGATGAGCCATTTGCCTGATAGTTTGCAGCTGAGTAGATGAGAAAGCCAAGAAACAAGCCCTATGCCAGGGACTGATATAGGAAGTCCTGAGAGACAAGCCCTAGCCAGCCTACAGCTGAAATCAGGAAGAAGCTGGGCCCATGGAGTCTTAACAGGAAGAAACAGCCCAGGAAAGAGAGACCAGGCAGAGATGAGTGATCATCTTGCTTCAACACGTGGCAACTGACTTTGGTGAGAAAGAAACCTTGATTTGGACTCTTTAGGGCCTTGTAAACATAAGCTTTTACCCCAAATAAATACCTTTTATAAAAGCCAACAGATTTCTGGTACTTTTCATTGGCACCCCTTTGGCTGACTAATACATTGTGAAAGACTGAAAACTTTCCCCCTAAGAAAAGGAACAAGACAAGGATGTTCCCTGTCACGACTGTTATTCAACATTGTACTGGAAGTCCTTGCCAGAGCAATTTGGCAAGAAAAAGAAATAAAAGGCATCCAAATTGGAAAGGAAGAAGTAAAACTTATCATATTTGCAGATGATATGATCATACAAATCAAATATCCTGAAAAATCCACAATAAGCCTCCTAGGGCTAGTAAATGAATTCAGCAAAGTGGTGGGGAACAAGATCAACACCCCAAAATCAGCAGTGTTTCTACACACAAGCAATGAAAAATCAGAAGAAAGAATTAAGCAAAAAATTCCATTCACAACATCAATTAAAGAATCTTATCTAGAAATAAATTTAACCAAGGATATAAAGGATTTGTATAAAAAAAACTACAAAACATTGCTAAAAGAAATCGAAGAAGACCTAAGTAAATGGAAGGACATACCATGTTCATGGACTGCAACACTAAATATCATTACTATGTCAAACATACCCAAAGCTATTTATAAATTCAAAGCAATCTCAATCAAAATTCCAGCAACCTTCTTTGCAGAAATGGAAAAGCCAATCATCAAATTTATATGGAAGGGTAAAAGGTCCTGAATAACCTAAGCCATCTTGAAAAAGAACAATGAAATTGGAGAGCTCATACTTCCTGATCTTAAAATTTATTACAAAGCCACAGTAGTCAAAACAGCATGGTACTGGCACAAGGACAGACATATAGATCAATGGAATGTAACTGAGATCTCAGAAATCAACCAACACATTTATGGCCAACTAATTTTTGATAAGGCAGCAAAGACCACTCAATCGGGAAAGAATAGTCTCTTCCACAAAAGGGTGCTAGGAAAACTGGATCTCCATTTGCAAATACAAGGAGAAGGAAACCCTACCTCACACCATATACAAAAATCAACTCATAGTGGATCAAAGACCTAAATATAAGAGCCAAAACTATCAAACTCCTAGAAGAAAATGTAGGGAAGTATCTTCAGGACCTTGCATTAGGCAAGGTTTCTTAGAATTTACACCCAAAGCACAAGCAACAAAAGAAAAAATAGTTAAATGAGACCTTGTCAAAATTTAAAACCTCTGTGCCTCAAAGGACTTTATCATGAAAATAAAATTACAACATACCAATGGGAGAAAATATTTGGAAACCACATATCTGGAAAAGGTTTGATATCCAGAATATATAAAGAAGTCCTGCAACTTATTAACAAAAAGACAAACAACCCAATTAAAAAATGGGCAAAAGACTTGAATAGACATTTCTCCAAAGAAGATATACAAATGACTAGAATGCACATGAAAAGATGCTCAACACCATTAGTAATCACGGAAATGGAAATCAAAACCACAATGATATACCATTTCACACCCATTAGATTGGCTACTATTTTAAAAAGGGAAAATAACAAGTGTTGGAAAGGATACAGAGAAATAGGAACACTCATTCATAGCCGGTGGCAATGTGAAATGGTGCAGCCACTGGAAGACAGTTTAGCGATTCCTCAGAAAGTTAAGTATTGAATTACCATATGACCCAGCAATCCCACCACTCCATACATACCCAAAAGAATTGATGGAATACATGTGGCTCAAGCAGTTGAGTACCCACCTCTCACATGGGAGGTCTCAGGTTTGGTTCCCAGTGCCTCCTAAAGAAGACAAACAAACAACGAGCATACTACAAGCAGAAATCAAGCAAAGACAACAAGCAAAAACAATGAGCAGACAATGAGAAAAAACAACGAGCAAAAAACAAAACACAAACAACAAAAAAAGAATTGAAAGCAGGGATTCCAACAGATATTTGCACACTGATGTTCAGAGGCATTATTCACAGTTGCCAAAAGATGGATACAACCCAAGTATCCATCAACTGATGAATAGATACATAAAATATGTTGTGCATAAAAATATATATAGAATAGAATATTATTCAAATGTAAAAAGGAAAAAGTCCTGATACTTGCGACAACATGGACGAACCTTATAGACATCATGTTGAGTGAAATAAGCCAGACACAAAAGGACAAATATTGTATGATCTCACTGATGTGAAACAATTAAAATAAGCAAACTCTATATTCTGACTCTACAGATTCAGAATCTAGAATATAGGTTACCATGGGATGGGGTGGGGATAGGGAATGAGAAGTTACGGCTTAAAATGTACAGGTTCCTATCTGGAATGATGGAAATGTTTTGGTAATGGGCAGCATAAAATTGTGAATGCTATTAAGAGCACTGAAATAAATATTTGAATATGATTAAAAGGGGAAAGGTTAGATTGTGCAGATGGTAACAAAATTTTTTTTAAAAAGAAACCATAGAACTACACTACAAAACAGTGATTCTTACATTAACCCATGGACATTAATTAATAGTACAATTATAAATATGTGTTATCATCAATTGTAACAAATGTTCCATGCCAATGCAATGTGTTGGTTTTGGGGTGGTATATGGGAATCCTGTACTTCACACACAATTGTTCTATTAACCCACATTTTCGATAATAAAGAAAAAAATAACTAACTCCTTCATCTTGATCATGCAGGTTCAACAATTTTCATCATTTGACCAAATTTGTGAGATCTATAACCACCCCTACACTCCCTTCCTGACTCTCCCTCCAAACACACAAGTATTTTAAAGTATATTCAAAACATATTTCATCTGTAAATATTTCAGTATCTATTTCCAACAGATAAGGAATATTTTTCCTGTTTACAATCACAACCCAATTATCAACTTAAAAAATTAATGCATTAATTTAATCTAATATCTAGTCACTATACAAATTTTCCACTCTTTCAAAAAATGTTTTTTTAATAGTTACTTTACTCAAATCAGAATCCAAACATGAACCATAAGTTGCATCTGGTTAACATATCTCTCAAGGTTCTCCTACTGATCTCTTGAAGTTCCCATTTATCATTTACTTGTTACAAAAACCACGTCATTTTTCCTCTTGATAAATTTGACCGGAAGTTGGTTAATTGTATCTTTGACATTTTTGTATCTTTGACATTGTATCTTTGACATCTCTTGTATTTCCTATAAACTGGTAATTAGATCTAGGAGCTTGATATTATTCACATTCAAATTTCTGACAACAATATTTCATAGAAAGTGTTTAACTACTCCCTACTGTACCCTATCGGGAGTCATTTATTGTCTCTCTCTTAGCCATGTTAAGACTTACCCAAGTGTCAGGTGTTGTCAGCCTGATTCATCCAAAATAGAAGTCCCTCATCGACTTTTCACCTAACGAGCTTAGCAATCATCAGTACTCACTGCTCAGATCCATTAATTCATTAGAATTAGCAAAATGGTGGGATTGCTAGGTCAACGGGTAAATGCATTGTAACTGCTAAATACTGCCAAATTTCCGTCCATAAGTATACCGTTTCTGCATTCCCACCAAAAAGGTGTGTGTCTATTTTGCAGAGCCTTGCCAACAAACTTGGCAACAAATATTTACTGTCAAATATTTTAGATTTTTGCTATAAATATGATAGCTGCAAATGGTATCTCAGTGTAGCTTAATTTTTTGTTGTTGTTGTCTTTTTTTTTTTTTTTTTCCAGTGTAGCTTAATTTGTATCCCTCTTATTATGAACAAGATTGAGCATCTTTTCATATGTTTTAGGGCCATCTTCATTTCTTTTTCTATTAACAATCTGCATCTCTTACCCTATTTTTCTTCTCAATTTTTAGAAACATATATTAATATCTTTTTGAAGTGGCAATTTCCTACTTTATTAGTCTTTTACATTGCTTATGTCATATACTTTTGTTATGTAAATTTTAAAACTTTTATGAAACTGAATATTCCATCTTTTTCCTTACTGCTTCTGGATTTTGAGTTATTGTAGGAAAGTTTTCTGCTCTCCTGGTTTATAAAAGAATTCATTCCTATATTCCTCTAGCATTTGTATGGTTTCATTCTTTTACATTTAGATCTATGATAAAGATTTTTCACTTTCAATTTTATTCACTTCCTTCTTTTTACAGTATTTTTGTGAACTTAACAAAATTATTTTAAAATGTAACTGGAAAAATAAATGTGAGACTACAAGCCAAGATTAAAAAAATTTCTAAAAGTCGAGTGGGCAAAGTTGCACTCCCAAATATCACGAGTGCTATTTGGTAGAAGGAAGCACAGCCAGCAGCACAGAACTGAGGGCACGGAGACCCGTGAAGCCAGACATCAGGCTAGGAAAACTGCACATACATCAACATTTAGTGCATGACAAAGCAGAATTTCAAAGCCATGAGGAAAGGCTCCATTACTCATGAATGTAGTGAACGACCAGTTTGTCATTTGGGGAAAAATTAACATGGTAAGATTCACAATATATTTTTTTAGAGGACCAGAATACTATATATAGTGAAATCCCAATTTGGGCTGGGAGCAGGGGTACAATTTAAATGTATATATTTCCAAGGGGCAAAGTAGGGAAGAATATAAAGTGTTTATCCTTAGGTGTTTTGATGAAACTTTATATTTTCAATAATGATCATGATCACTTATTACTTATAAACCTGAGTAAAATAATTAAGTCATAGAATAAGTATTTTGTCAACTCGTTCTTCAGGAAACATGGTCTCTTGGAATACTTTAAGCTGTACAAAGTACTTTTATTTCTTAGATTTTTTCTGTTTTCTGAAAGGAAGTTATTTCCTTTCCCCTAAAGAATAAAACTGAGCTTGGCCCTTCTGAAGTATACAGACCTAGGCTGGCTTTATGTAATGTGCTATTTTAAGTTTAAAACCAAACTAGGCTTTCTAGGTTGTATTTATGATTAAAAACAAACAAATAAACAAAACAACTCAGTGATGTTTAATGACCTCAATATTTTGTTTAACACATATTTTTTAAAAAGGATATTATGCATATAAATGCAGTTCTCTCCTTTGGTACAATATCCTTGTAAATAAAATTTGCAGATCTCTTTTCTCTTCTCCAGTTCTGCATCATGATCAAATTTACACTGATCTCCCTATTCACAAACAAAAGGGAGAGAGAGAGAGAGAGAGAAACAAAGAAAAAGGAAACGGTAGAGCTGGATTTTCTCCGTGGTGTTTCATGGCAGAATTATGGTCCTATCTTCCATTTTTAAATAATGAGTCAATAATAATTCGAATAATCCCCCAGAACTCTTGCCCCAGAGAATGGACACGGCCAAGAGCCAGTGTGCAGAGAGGTTGCGTGGGGGTGGAAGGTGCACGCCCGTGAGGACGCTTCAGCATCCTCCGCACTCCCCGTGGCCCCCAATCGACCCTCTGGGGGCCACGTATGAAATGACGGTGATAACAGTCACTAGTCCACAGGGCCTCCAAAAGGGTTAGAGCATGGTGCGAAAAACAGTCAGCATCATGCATTCTTCAGAAAAAAAATCTGGTTTCACAAAAGTATGCTATTGTCCCAGAACATAAGTAAGTGGGCCCCAGTATTTCCAGGCAAGATACATTTGAAGAACCAGGTCCACTACAACTATACAAGAAGGAAAATTACCCCCCAGACAAAACTTCAAATGATTTATGATCCCCTTATAAATTTACCTTAATACATCTCCCTTCCAGAAAGTATTTACAGATTTGTTTTCCTTTGTGTTCCACTGTGTGCTGATTAATAAATTCCTGAGTCATAACCTTCCATTTTTTCCCTGGTTTATTATTCTGCAAGAAAAACATTTTCATTTGAATGTTATATATGAAATATTAATATATATTAAAGTGTATAGTCACATAGATCTTGAAAGCAGTACAAATTGACTACTAAAAATGATAGAGATTGCATATTCTGATCCTATTGATTTACTTGTAGAGAGCTATGCTTCTAGAAATCTGCTTATTGCTCCTAGTGGTTGCAAAGAATAGTATTTCTATTTTAATGAAGACATATACTACATTTTTAAAGTTAAAATTATTAGAAGCTTGAAAATAACACTAATACTCAGTTTTGACAAAGTTGCAATAAAATATACCCTCTCATATATTGTTGGTAGGTATGTTATAGAAGACTTTAAAATGCCCATATCTCTTGACTCAGAATTTGTGCTTTTCAGGTTTATTCTGAAGGAATTATCAGGGAGGCACACAAAAATTTATTCACAAAAATAATTACTACAGAAGTACTTATGTAGCAAAACAAACACACAAACAAACAAACAAAACAGAAACATACATCCCAAAATAGGAGACCGGTCAATTATACCATGTTACATTGAGAGGATGGAATATTATGTGGACATTAAAAAGTCATGTAGGGGGCGGATGTGGCTCAGATGGTTGGGCATCGGTCTGCCATATGGAGGGACCTGGGTTCGATCCCCGGGACCTCCTGATAAAATAAAAAATATATACATAGAAGGCGCATGGGCTGCTAGGCTCTGTGTGCTGGTGAGCCGCCAGGCCCCGGGAGCCATGCAGCAAGATGATGACGTAACAGGAGAGAGACGCAGGGGAGAGACAAGACAGATGCTTCCAAAGCTCTGAAAACCAGGAACCGAGGTGGCGCAGGTGGCAGGACACCTCTCTCCTACATGGGAGGTCTCCAGGATCAAGTCCTGGTGAAGACTGGAGGAGGAGGATGAGAAGAGATGGCAGGCAACAGACACAGAGAATTGCCCAGCGAATGGATACAAAACAGCAAATGGGGAAGGGGGGGATTAAAATGGATAAAGTAAATAAATAAATCTTTAAAAAAAAAAAAAAAGTCATGTAGTGGAAAGACTGCTTGGGGACATAAGAAAATGTTCACAAAATTTTACTAAGTGAAAAACGGATCCCAATTTTATAATTAATACATGCAAAGAAAAAAGACTACAGGAGTAAACCTCCAAATTTTAACAGTAAGTGTCTTTGGATGGTAGATTAGAGAATTTTTAAAGTTATTTTCCACTTTCCTTAAGCAAAAACAAGAGAGAGCATGTAGTATCTTCAACTTTTAAATCTAAAAAACCAAGAGAAAGAAATCTTTAGGGAAGCCTCACAGCCCTACTCGTGTTCCTGAGCTCTCCCCAGTATAAGATACTTTATCAAGGTACAGCATGAAGCTTAGACATGCAAAGCACTTTCATGTGTGAATCCTATCAGCCAACACTGGTTTTCTTGTGGGGTTTTTTTTTTTTATGTATTTATTTTTTGTATTTTGAAAAAATTTATTGAAGTATATCACTCAGACATAAATATAAATAAACAATAAGTGTATAGTAATAGTTATGAACTTACAAAACAAACATGCATAACATCATACAGGGCTGTCATACCTTACCCTACCACCAGTACCTTCCATTGTTGTGAAACATTTTAAACTAGTGATTAAAAAGCATCATCAAAATATTACTACTAATCAAAGTATCTTACATTTGGTGTATTTTTCTCCCAACCCACCCTATTATTATTATTATTATTATTATTATTATTATTATTATATCATTTATACATGAACATACATAAACAGTAAGTGTATAGTAACAGTTGTGAACTTACAAAGCAAACATGCATGACATCATCACACAGGGCCCCACACACCAACCCTCCACCAACACCTTGCGTTCTTGTGAGACATTTGTTACACCTTATGAAAGAATATCGTCAAAATCTTACTACTAACTATAGTCCTTCACTTACATTTGGTGTATTTTTCCCCCAACCTACCCTATTATTATTTTTTAAATATATTTCTATGGCAGAAGTTGTGAACTTAGAAAACAATCATGCACATGTGCAGAATTCCCTTACAACACCCCTCCATCAACATACCACACCGTGGTGGAACATTTGTTACAGGTTATGAGATGATATCATCAGAGTATTACCCGGTCCAGAGTGTTATTGGGCACACTTTTCCCATACTCCCCCATTATCCACACAGTGCATCTTTGGCATAGATGCATGAATATTACAGTATTACTCCTAGCCACAGTTCACAGGTCACTCCAGTTGTATTCTTCCCATGCTTCTCCACATTCCCACCACCCTGCAATAGTGATGTACATCTGCTCTAGCTCACAGAGGACACTCTTGCATCTGTACCATCAACCACCATTCTCATGCACCTCTGGGTTTACTGTTTTTCAGTCCCTAGATTATTCTCTAGCTTTCTGTCAATTGGCATTTCCATCCCTAGACTACCCTTTTCAGCCACATTCCCATTTATGAACCAGCTCTTACTCACTATAATGGGTAACCATCAACTCTTTACATTTCCACATTTTTACAGTAAAGTTAATTAAAACTTCTACATACATTAAGCATCACTAGTCCCTCTCAGTCCTCCTCTTATCTCCTTTAAGTATCCATCATCTACCACCAGGTCTTGAAGATATTCTCCTACATTTTCTTCTAGAAGCTTTATGGTTCTTGCTTTTATATTTAGGTTTTGATCCATTTTGAGTTAATTTTTGTATAAGGTGTGAGATAGAGGTCCTCTTTCCATCTTTTGGCTATGGATATCCAGTTCTCTCAACACCATTTTTTGAATGGACTGTGCTGCCTGAGCTGGGTGGGTTTGACAGGCTTGTCAAAAATCACCTAACCACAGATGTGAGGGTCTGATTCTGAACCATCAATTCAGTTCCATTGGTCTATGTGTCTGTCTTTATGCCAGTATACATGCTCTTTTTACCACTGTAGCTAGGTAATATGATTTCAAGTCCAGAAGTGAGAGTTTTCCAGCTTCACTTTTCCTTTTTAAGATGTTTTTGGCTATTCAGGACCCCTTAACCTTCCAAATAAATTTGATAATCATGTTTTCCATTTATTTTTTAAAATGCTGGTGACATTTAGTCTTCCAATCTATGAGCATGGAATGTTCTTCCAATTATTTTTTTAAAATTTCTTTTAACAATGAGTTGTAGCTTTCTGAACACAAGTGCTTTACATTGTTGGTTAAGTTTATTCCTAAATATTTGGGTTTTATCTGTCATATATTATTTTCACCACTCTTTTGACAATTTTAATTACTTTTACTGATAAAATCTTCATTTCTAGATTCTCTTCCAAGCCTCTCTCTCTTGGCATTTCTTTTCAGGCTGTAGCACACCCTTTAATATTTCCCGCAAAGCCGTTCTTTTGGTTACAAACTCTCTCAGTTTCTGTTTATCTATGAATATTCTAAACTCACCGTCATTTTTGAAAGACAATCTTGCTGGATATAAGATTCGTGGCTGGAAGTTTTTCTCTTGCATCTTAAAATATATCATACCTCTGTCTTCCTGCCTCCATGGTTTCTGATGAGAAATCAGCTCTTCATCTTATTGGGTATCCCTTATATGTTATGTATCTCTTTTCTCTTGCTGGTCTCAGAATTCTCTGTCTCTGGCATTTGACCTTCTGATTAGTATGTGTCTCGGAGTTGGTCTATTTGGATTTTTTCGGATGGAAGTACATGTACTTCTTGGACATGGATATCTATGTCCTTCAATAGGGTTTGGAAATTTTCTACCATTATTTCTTCAAATATTCCTTCTGCCCCTTTTCCCTTCTCTTCTCCTTCTAGGACACCCATGAAGCATATGTTTGCACGTCTCTTGCTGTCATTTATTTCCCTGAGACCTTGATCAATGTTTGCCAATCTTTTCTTCATCTCTTCTTTTGTATGTTTGCTTTCAGAGGCCATTTCTTCAAGCTCACCAATCCTTTCTTCTGCCTCCTCAAATCTGCTATTATATGATTCCAATGTATTTTTAATTTCATTTATTGCACCTTTCATTCCCGTAAGAGCTGCTATTTTTCTGTGTATGCTTTCAAATTCTTCTTTGTGCCCACCCAAAGTCTTTTTATATCCTTAATCTCTTCAGCCATCTCTTTGAATTTATTAAGGAGATTTGTTTGAACATCTATGATTAGTGTCTCAACTCCTCTATGTCTTCTGGAGGCTTATCTTGTTCTTTTAACTGGACCCTATCTTCCTGTTTCTTGGTATGGATTGTAATTTTTTGTTGGTGTCTCGGCATCTGGCTTACTAGAGTATTTATTCTGGGTGCAGTTTCTCTCTTTAGTTTAGGGATTTCTTGCCTTTTCTCCCTTGCTGGTTGTGTAGTAGGAGTCAAGAATATAGTTGGTGCTGTAAGTTGTGGAGGCTCAAGCTATCATCATTGCCTCAGGGACCCACAAAGCTTCTCCAAACCTTCTCTGCCAGGGGTAGGGACAGAGCCACAGCCATGTTCAATAATCCAAGTCAAGTAGGCCTGGACTGTAGTTGTCCAGAGAGACTGGTGAAGCTTCATGCCCCTTTCTTCCTTGCCTGGGGCGCGGATGGAGCTGCAGGTGTGGGCAGCAATCTATGCCATGTGGATCCAAAATGACCACAGTTGCCCCAGTAGATTTCCAACTACTCAGTCTGTGCCAGCTGAATGTACCTACAGTTACCGAGAGAGGCTGGTGAAGGCCCCACCAGCTTCCTGCTAGAGGTGGGGCTGAAGCCTAGGCTAGGGCTGCAGGCCAATCTGGGTGAAAAATCAAAATGGTGGCTACCGGCCTCTTTCCAATTTGGACAGTTTCAAACTTGAGCTGTTCTTAGGGTTATACTTTAGCCAGCCAAATTTACTAATCAGTAGCTGAAGTTGGTGCCCAACCATCTCTTCCTCCTGTTTTTTGGAAATGGAGCTTCCAATTCCTGCCACAGAACAGCTCCTGAGGCAGCTTGAATTGCCAGAGTAGGATGATCACCGGCCTCCCTTGTGGCCTGTATTTTCCCAGAGAGGCTGGCACAGGTCCCCCCAGCTTCCTCCCTGCCGGAGTTGGGGCTGGGGCATAGGCTAGAGCTGCAATCTGATCTGGATGGAAAGAAGTTGGTCCCGACCAGCACTGTGATTTTCAGTCAGCCCCGCTTCCCCTTGTGCTAGGGGCAGAGTAACAATGGCGGCTACGGACCTATTTCTGACTTGGACAGGTTCAAACTTTAGCTGTTCTTAGGGTTTTACTTTAGCCTACCGAGTTTTCTAATCATTGGCTGAAGTTAGTGCCCAACCATCTCCTCCTCCCCCATTTTTGGGAAGCAGAACTTCCAATTCCAGCTGCAGAACAGCTCCCGAGGCGGCTTGTGCCTCCAGTGGAGAATGGGCACTGGCCTCTGTGGCATGGAGTGCTCTACTTAGGAATCTTCTCTGCAGACGGGCAGTCTCCTCCTTCCATTCTTTCAAGGATGTTGTAGGATGCTCTTCTGGTCTCCTGGAGCCCCCAAAAAGGTGCTTTAGATAGCTCTGGTTATCTAACTGCCCTGCAGCACGAGTTGACTCCTAGGAGTTCCTTACTCTGCTGCCATCTTCCCAAGACTGTTTTTAAAGCACCTAGCATGCACTAGGATTTGCATGCAGTAGGAGCTCTATATATTGCTCTTCCGATTTTGTTTGTTTTCCCTTTCCCTTAATTTTCTAGAAAACGCAGCATAAAGCACAATTTCCTGAAAACAGGAAATTGCCTCACAACAAATATTTGAGGCAATAGATGGCTAGACTTAAATCTGGTCCTCAGAGCTCACAGCTGAGATATATGTGCTCGTGTGCATGTGTGTGTATGTGTATACACATCACATATATATATACCAGAAGAATTCAGAAAATCGTACAAGAATACAAGGCAATTAGATAATCTCAGACGTTCTTTTTAAAGTCTAAGGATGCGAATATTCTCGCTGACCTGATTTTGTGATAATCAGGGTAGGCTAAACATTCGCTCTATTAGAAACCTTGCATGTGTCCCCAGACCTAGTTTTTCTCCCTAGGTCTGGTTTTTAGAATGCTGGAGATAAACTAAGCCTGATTTATTATATGACCATCCTGTATGGGAAAAGACTGTAACTCTAGGTATCTCTGGTCAACCTTAAGAGATATAGCAGGGGGATGGATGTGGCTCAAATAGTTGGGCGTCCATCTCCCATATGGAGGGACCTGGGTTCAATCCTCTGGACCTCCCAGTAAAAATTTTAAAAAGAAAAATATAGAAGGCACACGGGCCACCAGGCCCCACGAGCGAGTGAGCCCTCCAGGCCCCGTGCGTGGGTGTGCCACCAGGCCCCATGCATGGGTGCGTTGCCAGGTCCCACAAGCGGGTGAGCCTCCCAGGCTCTGTGCGCGGGTACGCCGCCAGGCCCCGCGAGCCACACAGCAAGATGATGATGTAACAGGAGAGTGACACAAGGGAGAGCCAAGACAAGACATGCCGAAAAACCAGGAACTAAGGTGGTGCAGGTGATGGGATGCCTCTCTCCCATATCAGAGGTTCCGAGGATTGAATCCCAGTGAAGACAGGAGGAGAAGGATGAGAAGAGAGGGCAGGAAATGCACACAGAGAGTTGCCCAGCGAATGGACACAGAAACAGCAAAAACGGGGGGGAGGGGGCGTAAAAATGGATGAAAGTAAATAAATAAATAAATCCTTAAAAAAAAAAAGATAGGGGAGTAAGATATGGACTATAGTTAGTAGTAATACTTTGACAATGCTTTTTCATAATTTGTTAACAAATGTTTCACAACAATGCAAAGTATTTGTGGTGGGGTGATGTGTGGAAGCCCTGTAAGATGTTGCGTGTGTTTGTTTTGTAAGTTCATGATGTTTACTGAACATTTGTTGTTTGTGTATGTTCATGTATGAGTGATATACTTCAATAAATTGTTTTTTTAAAAAAATAAAGCATAAGAATACCGGACTTGCCTCAGGAAAACATGAGGAAATTACCTATAATGACTCTGATACAATCATTTAAAATGTTTTAAAGCTATGTAAATTTGATTCACAAACATTGTGTATTTCCAGACTCATTTAGAACTGTGGATATAAATGCCAGGTCACATATGGCTTCTTAGCTGTTTGTTACTCTCTCAGGAATCATGACTCTAATAAAATAAACAGCCAGCGCATATACATTATGCAAAAGTAAAGGAGCCAACTTCAGGGAAATAACTGAAATAAAAAAGTAAAAAATTAGGTAATCACACAAAAAAAGAAAAGAAAAATGCACCAAGTTGTAGCTGTTTCACTAATAATTCACTCTTCCTGTCTACATTATTTTCTAAGAATTTGCTTCATTGTTTTAATAAAGAATTTTTTTTTAGTTCATTTCAGTTTAAACAAGCAAAAAGTATCTCAGTGCCCATAACTATAGGGGATCTGACAATAATCGAAGTATGATGGAAAATCTAAAACAACTTCCACAAATGTTTTAGGACAAGATGACCTAGAAGCCCTGACCTTTCGAGTGCAGGCCTCTAGAGGAACCGCACATATCCTCTGCCCTTAAGAGTTCATGAGTTGTCAGAGCTGGCAGAGCCGCAGGCCTCACCTGGCCCGTCACCCCCATGGGCAGATTGGCTCCAGAGCCGACACGGCAAGATGCCAGGGTCAGGACCAAGCACAGGGCCTGGGCCTTCCAAGCACTGTGTCACAGGCCTCCAGCAGTACACGAGGACATGGAGCGAGTGAGCCAGACACAGAGCAAAGGATGGAGGGAGGGAGCATTTTTAAATTCATTTACCACAGAAGACGTGGTCTATTGACGTTAAGGGACAAGAGCTTAACATATTTTAAAATATATAAGGAAGATGGGAAGCGGCTGTGGCTCAATCAGTAGGGCTCCCGTTTACCATATGGGAGGCCCCGGGTTCGGTTCCCGGGGCCTCCTGGTGAAGGCAAGCCTGCCCACACGGCGTGGTTGGCTGACCCAGCGAGCACAAGCAGCAAGGGGAGGATATATGAATAAATAAATAAAATCTTTAAAAAAATAAAAAAAAATAAAAATAAAAAAAAATAAGGAAGATGAAATGAGAGGACGCTCCAGGAAAAGGATATATATTTACCAAAAATTTAATAGCTCCCATAAAGACTAAAAAAAAAAAACTAAGTTTCATGGGCAACAAAATGAGTAAGTCTTTAAAATTCAGCAAAAATTTGTTTGTTCTATGACTACTCTTGAGTTTTCAAGAAAATTAGTGTGGACTGAGGGTGTCCCTGAGTGTGCCTTTGGGGCCTGGTAGTGCCTGAAGGGCCTAGGCTGGAAGCAGGCCTCTGAGGGCCACTCCAGGAGTGCTGTCTGCTCACTCCACCTGGGTGAACCTCTCCCAGGCTCTTCAGCGTGAGCTGCTGCCGGGGGGCTCTGGCACTCTCTTGCTCGTTTCTGGAATCGTAAGAAGAAACACTTCTCCTGACAATCAATAAACTGACATAGTGAAAAAATATATTTTAATCTTGATAAATAAAAAGGATGAACGCAAAAGGAAGAATTTCATTTTGATTTTCTATTACACGATAAAGAATCTTTTAGTTGCAGACAAATTTGCAGACATTGAAAATGTTAGTACTATAAGGGGCCCTTGAAGTTAATTTAATACAATATTTTACAGAAGCAAATTGAGGCTCAGAAACAGGTAGTAACCTACTTAAAGTTACACTTTATTGGAAGCCAATTTTTTTCAGGTAAAGGGTATAAGTATTGGATATAAGAAAAAGCTTATTAGAAAGCATTCAGGGAAGCAGATGTGGCTCAAGCGACTCGGTTCCTGGTGCCTCCTAAAGAAAACAAGTAAGACAGTGAGCTGATGCGACGGGCTGGCGTGGCAAGCTTACACAACAAGATGATGCAACAAGAATCACAAGGAGGAAAACATAATGTGAGACACAACAAAGCAGGGATTGGAGGTGGTTCAAGCAGTCAGGCACCTCCCTCCCACATGGGAGGTCCAGGGTCCGGTTCCTGGTGCCTCCTAAAAGGAAGACGAGCATACACCGAACAGACACAGCAAGTGTAAACAGCAAGGGGGTGGGGAGAAATAAATAAATTAAATAAATCTTTTTTTTTTTTTTAAAAAGAAAGCATTCATATTAGTTTGGGCTAGGAAAAGCAAAACATTCCAGGGGTCTATTGGTATCTAGGAAGATGGGTAGGTGGGATATAATCACCCAGAAATCCCAAGACTATTTCCAAAGCTGTTGTCCCATGGAACAGTGAGTGGCTCAGGGAATTTCAGTAGGTGTGTAGACAAAGAGTTCCTGGCCAAGTAAGTTTAGAAAATCATGGGTTGAACAAGGTAAAGTAGGTTTCTTTATACCTAACCTGTTCAGAGCCCTTAGTATAGTCAACTAAGAATCCCTAAGGGAAGAATAGTGTGTGTTAGGTTTCACAAACTTACTTTTTTTAGGTCATACCTAAAACATCTCCCTAAACAGTATACTAAAGATTATATATTAAGAATTTTTTGTCTATTCTCTTTAAACTCAAAGGTCAGAAAACAAGCATTTTCAATTATAGCATATAGCTGTCCTTTAGTTCTCACTCAAGGCCGCAGATTCTATAACCCACTTTTGCTAAGTATAGTTCAATTAAACCCTTCTGGAGTGGTGGGAGAACCCCAGGGTGGGCTAGTCTAGCCCCAAGTGGCTGCAAGGCTGTGCTGCACATGGTCAGAATTCAGTGGAATTCAGTGTGTGTTTATTCAGACTCTACTACAGGCAAGATACCTACATGAGTTTCCAACCACTTGTGTCCCCTTTTCTTTCAATAATGTCAACACTAATAAGTAAGCCAATTTACCCCCACCTCCCTTCTTTGCTCTGCTACATATTGAGTTATCAGATCTTATTTCCAGTTGCATCTGGGGAAGATACCCCTAGGAAAAGAAAACAGCACAGAACTATGGAGCATATTTTTTGCCATCAAACATATTGATTTTATTTTGGGGTCTTCTGTACCAGTGTATCATGACTATATAAAATGAAATTATTTTTGGAGTTTATTTATACTCATTTGATCTGAGCTGGAAATTTTTAATTTACTAGGAAAGTAGCATTAAAATCACAATGCTTTCTTCCTAACCAAATAGAAAAAGGAATGCACCTCTTCCCTCATATATAAATTCTCAGTACCTCTTGTAAGTCATCTGCTCCCAAAAAAATATCAGGGCCTTTGTTGGCTCTGCCCCCACGGTCTTTGCGTTTGATTTTCTTCGGCAAACCACGTCCACGACCAAGAAAACTTTTAGTCCTCTGTTCAATACCTAAAAATGTTTAAAAAATATATCAAATATTACAGAAAAACAGCACACCTGACAATGTACTAATTTACAAGGAACAGCATTTTTAAATAGTCTATAATGTGCAGTACATTTTTTTCCTTTAGATTCCATGAAAAACCCTATGTAGATCTTCACATTTTACTTCCTGGGTACTGCTTCTTGTGCCTCTGTTTTTAAGGGATGCTAACAACACAAAGAAGGCAAAGAACAAGGATACATATAGCTGGAGAAGTCAATCTCCTAGTTTTACTCTTTTAAATATTTTTTAGAATAAAATAATTAACAAGAGCCCACCTGGTTTTCTATTTTAAAGAGAATTAAATAGTATATATATTCTTAAGGAAGATATTACAGGTATTAGTAGTAAATTTGTAGCAAACTGGGTTTCCATTGATAACTTTGAGTAAATATAAATATATATCTCCAAGTAAAAATGATACATGTCTCTTACTTTTGAAAAACTTGTATTTAAAATTATCTAGGGGAAGCGGCTGTGGCTCAATCGGTGGGGCTCCCGTTTGCCATATGGGAGGCCCCGGTTCGGTTCCCGGGGCCTCCTGGTGGGGGCGGGCCCGCCTGCGTGGCGTGGTTGGCTGACCCGGTGGGCACGAGCAGCAGGGGGGGGATGGATGAATAAATAAATAAAATCATTAAAAATAAATAAATAAATAAATAAATAAATAAATAAATAAATAAATAAAATTATCTAAAAAGGAAAAAAAAAAAAGAAAGAAAAGAAAATTATCTAAAAAGATATACCCCCCCCAATAAATAAATAAATAAAAATATACCCAAATTACTAAAAATATATGTTAGGGTAGTAAGTTACAGTACAAGGTGATTTCTCATTGTACCAAAGTCATATTGAACTAGTAAAATTTCCAGTGTCCTTAAGACTTACAAAACTTGACTGATTCCAAGCTTTCCTGGATTACATTATTATGTAAAAAAAGGTAAATCTGTACAGTATTCTTTAACTTTAAAAGCTGTTGGCAGGATCTATATTTTACTTTATTTATTTTTTATTTTTTTCTCTATTCCATGTCCCTCCACTCACAATTCAGACCAGGCACAAGGCCTGGGCTGAGGTGTATATGGGGTAGGCTCACTCTGCCTCCTTTTTCTATACAGTCAGTGCAAGAACACAGCCTGTGGTAAGCACCAGGAGGCCTATATTTTACTTTAAAAACGTTCAGACTGATGTAGACTGTTGTAACACGGAGTAGTGTTTTGGGGAAAGAGGAAGGAGTAAAGTGGCACAAAGTAACAGTGAAAGACCTTCACTTGTGAGTGAAGCTGACTTGTGAGGCTCACCAGTGAAGACCTCCTGTCACTACACTCCCTCTGACTGAGGGAGAACTTTCCCAGATCATGCTGTCATTGGGCAAATAAAAGCAACCTCGATAGCATTCCCCAACTTAAAAGATTTTTAAAGGAAGGTGCTCCTAGGGGACCTACAACAGCATCAGCATCACCTTGCTAAAGATGCAAATTCTTGGGCTCCACCTCAGCCTGCTGAATCAGAAGTTCTGGGGGTGATCAGCACCTTGTGTTTTAACAAGCTCTTAGGGTGACTGTGATACACGCTCCAGGCTGAGGACCACTAGTCTAAGAGAAGAATTGCTTTGAGATGCTTATGCTCAACTAACTAAAGATAAATATATATACATGAAAATAATGAATTCTGTTTCAACTAGAGAGTGTGAAGAAATAGCAAAAGTACAAGCAAGGGCAAGATAGAAAGAGGCAACGTCGAAAGAAAAAAATATAATCAGCCAGTAAACATATGAAAAAATGTTTCACTTCATTGAAAGTAATCAGGGAGTGGATGTGGCTCAAGCAGTTGAGCTCCTGCCTCCCACAAGGGAGGTCCCGGGTTCAGTTTCCAGTGCCTCCCGAAAAAATAAAAAAAACAAACAAGCAAAACAAGTGAAAAAAACAACTCAGGGAAGCCGATGTGGCTCAGTAGTTGAGCGCCGGCTTCCCACATACGAGGTCCTGGGTTCAATCCCTGGCCACTGGTACCTGAGGAAAAAAAAAAGGAATCAAAGAAATAAAAAATTTAGAAATAGGATGCCAATTTTCACCCCAAAGAATAATAAAGCTCAGTGTTGGTAGGGCTTTAGAGAAATTGGCATTTTCACACACTGGTGGGGTGTTGTAAATTGGCACACCCACCACCTTTTTGGATTTCAACTTGGCATTTATAAATATCTTTAAATATGTGGCTATGTCTTTAGACCCTGCAATTCCAAGTTTAAGAATTTATATGTAAGAAAAAATGTTTGTCAAGATGTTTTCTGGGGTATTTATAAAGATGTTTATTGTAGGATTAATTACACAATAAAAAAAACAAAGACAAGTTAAATGTCAAAATATTACTATCAAACAAACCTAGCCAATTGTTAGGCAAATTTAAATTATGGTAAATCTATTTAATCAAGTAGAATATAGGTATTAAAATCTATTCATTAACATAAGAATCAGATACAATTCATATATGAGGGGAAAAAATAAGTTACAGCAGTACATACAGTTTTTTTGTTAAAAATAATGGTCAGAAAATTTCTGGAAGAATATACATGAAAATATTAATAGTAATTATCTCTAGGTGGTAGGGTTCTAAGTTATTTTTGTTTTATCTTTGATCGTTGCTGAGTTTTTCCCAGTTTTCTGCATTGACCACATATTATTTTCACAATTTGAGGGGAAAATGGATGTCAAAAATTGAATGCCACATGTAATTCTTTAAAAGAAGCAATAAGGAGGAACACGAGGGAGATGCTCAGGCAGGAAGGGCTGCTCCTAAGTAGGTGCCCCTCACCCACTGCAGCCCACCAGGAGCAAGCTCACCAATTACAGTGGCATACCCAGAGGCAAGTTCCTTCTCTCTTTGGTTCAGCTAAGCCTAAATTCACATTTTCAAAGGAATTTTGCTAGAAAATCAAGAAAAACGAAAGCCATAGAAACAACCAAGGACTCCTATCTGATCCCCTATTCAAAACTAATTAGAGGGTTTGGCTGCTCATTGCCTCTCCTGGGCCTCAGTGTGGCCCAGGACAGACCTGAAGCAGACATGCTAACAAGCCAAGTATTAAGGCTGCTTTGAGGCTGATGTGACCCACAGTTTCCTTACCTACTGTCACCAGCTGGCATGTTGCCTTGGTCTTTCCAGGAACCCGATGCCCCAATGCAGCAGGTGAAGAGGTGTATTTCTTGAGATTATGTTCTTTATCTCTAATCTTGAAAGAGACATATCCCTAATTCTATGCATATTTGCATAACAAAGATGATCACCATATTTTAAAACCTAATAAAAATGGATTCCCAGAATTCTGTCCTTATAGGTTTAAAATATAAAATAACACATAGTGTAACAGTAATTGAAAAAGAAAGGTTGCTTTTTTAGTAGGGAGGGGAAAAACATAACAGGGCAGTTATAGTACATTTTGATACACTTTAGAAATATTATAATATCTTTTTAATTAAAATATTAAGATAGCATGCAGATTGAAATATTTGTAGACTTTTGTCCTCAAGGTCTAAAATTAAAAGGAAAAATTCAGTGTACCACAAGAACAAGCTGATCTTGAGAAGGGGTTAAGAAATTTCTAAGTGTTTACCCTAGTTACCTGTTTTAATAAGTTTTCTCATATTCTAAAATAGACCAATTTCAAACTTACCTTGCTGGACTCCTTTCATTCTCTGCTTTTTCCCTGGTTCTTTAGAAAATGATCCTAAAGCAGTATTTGAGATTTCTTTCGACCGTCTGTACTGTTTCAGCTGATTGGCAAAATCTTCCTCTATTTCCTGGCTGTAGTGACCAAAGTTGTCATCACTGTAGTGACCAAAGTTGTCATCGCTGTAGGCACTGTATTCCTCATACTCCTTATTTTTAAATTTTCTGTTGTGTTGGCCTTTCTGGGATGCCATGTAGCTTCCTGATATATGTCCATGCTAAGTGAAAATGGACACTAATTTAGAGGAATTTTCAGTTATGTACAGCAATTAACAGTAACACAGGGAAGTTGGGAGAACGAAGGGGAAAAGATAGCTATTAGTCCTGCCTCTCAAATAATACTTATGTACAACACTAAGTTAAAAATGGTACACTACAAAAACTCCACTAAGTTAAAAAAAGAAAAAAAAGGCAGTAACAGAGGAATCGAAGAACAAAAAACATACAAGACATAAAGAAAGCACAAAGCTAAATGGCAGAATTAGGCCCTTCCCTGTCAGCAGTCACTTTGAATGTAGATGAGCAGAGCTAGCATAGCTCGGCGGGCTCAGCACCTGCTTTGCGTGCGTGGGAAGGAGAGCTGGGGTGGCCACATAACCGTCAGCCAAAGTAAGTCAAGAAAGTTTTTAAGACACAACGAAAGATATATATTGATAAAAGGATCAATCCAGCAAGAAGATGTAACAAATGTAAATATATACACATCCAGCAACAGAATGCCAAAATATTTGAAGTTAAAATTGACAGAATGGGAGGGAGAAAGACAGTTCTGCAACAATAGTTGGAGACTTCAATACCCCACTTTCACTAATGGATGGAACAACCAGACAGAATATCAATAAGAAAACAGAGGAATTGAACAAAACTAATAGGCATATATATGTATGTATCTGCCCAAAATAGCAGACTACACATTCATCTCAAGTGCACAGGGATTGTTCTCCAGCATAGACCATATGTTAGCCACAAAACAAGTATTAGTAAATTCAAGAAGACTGATTTCATACAAAGTATCTTCTCTGACCACAATGGAATGAAATCAGAAATCAATAATAGAAAGAAAACTTGAAAATTCACAAATATGTGGAAATTAAACAACACAATCTTAAACAATCGATGGGTCAAAGAAGAAGTCATAAGGGAAATTACAATGAAAGCAAATGACAATGAAAACACAACATAAAAAAACTTAATGGGATGCAGTGAAAGTGCTAAGAGGGAAATTGATAGCTGTAAACACCTACATTAAAAAAAGAAGACAGATCTCAAATCAATAACCTACCTGTATACATTAAACTAGAAAAGGAAAAGCAAACTAAACCCAAAGCTAGCTGAAGAAAGGAAATAATAGAAGATTAGAGCAGAGATAAATGAAATAGAGAATAGAAAAACAATAATCAATAGAAACCAAAAAACATTTCTTTGAAAAGATCAACAAAACTGGCAAACATTTAGCTAGAGTAAGAAGACCCAAATTGCAAAAATCAGAAATGGATGTGAGGACATCACTACATATTCTACAGAAATAAAAGGGATTATATAAGAGAATTCTATGAACAATTGTGTGCCAACAAACTGGATAACCTAGATGAAATGGACGAATTCCTCGAAACACACAAACTACCAAACTGGCTCAAGAAGAAGAAGAAGATCTGAACAGGCTTATTACAAGCAAGGGCATTACATCAGTCATCAAAAACTTCCCAACAAAGAAAACCCAGGGCCAGATGGCTTCACTAATGAATTCTACCAAACATTCAAAGAAAAATTAATACCAATCCTTCCCAAATGCTTCCAAAAGATGAGGGAATACTCACTACCTCATTTTATAAGGCCAGAATTAATTACCTTGATACCAAAACCAGACAAAGACCTCACAAGAAAACTACAGGCCAATATACCTTATGAATATAGATGCAAAATTCCTCAACGAAAACCAGCAAACAGAATTCAGCGACATATACACCATGACAAAGAGGGATTCATCCCCAGAATGCAAGGTGCTTCAACATAGGAAAATCAATCAATATAATAGACTACATTATCAAAAAGAAAGGAAAAACTACATGGTCATTTAAATAGATAGTGTAAAAGCATTTGACAAAATCCAAAACCCTTTCATAATACAAATGCTCGAAAAACTAGAAAAAGAAGGAAATTTCCTCAACATGATAAAGGCCATATACGAAAACCCACAGCTAATGGCATACTCAGTGGTGAAATATCGAAAGCTTTGCACCTAAGATCAGGAACAGGTCAAGGATGCCTGCTTTTGCTGCTTCTCTTTAGCATAGTACTGTAAGTTCTAGCCAAAGAAATTAGGCAAGAGAAAGAAACAAAGGGCATCCAAACTGGAAAGAAAGATGTAAAGTTATCTCTATTTGATAATGACATGATTTATATAAAGTACTAAAGAATCCACCAAAAAACTGTTAGAGCTAATAAATTCAGCATAGTTGTAGAATGTAATAGCAACACACAAAATCAGTTGTATTTCTTTACACCAGCAATGAACAACATGAAGTTAAGAAAACAATTTCATTTATGACAGCATGAAAATACTTAGAAATAAATTTAACCAGGGAAGCAAACATTGAAAACCACAAAAATGGCTGAAAGAAATTAAGTAAGACTTAGATAAATGGAAAGACATCTCATGTTCATGGACTGGAAGATAATATTGTTAAGGTGACAACACTACATAAAGCAATATATAGGCTCAATGCAGTCCCTATCAAAATCTTGGTGGTGTTTTTTTTTTTTTTGCAGAAATAGAAAAACAAATCCTAAAATCCATATGGAATTTCAAGGGACTCTGAGTAGCCCAAAGAATCTTAAATAAGAATAAAGTAGGAGGACTCACACTTCCCAATATCACATCTTATCACAAAACAGCAATTATCAAAGCAGTGTGGTTCTGGCACAAGGATAAGCATGTAGACCACAGGAATAGAATTGAGAGCTCAGAAATAAACTCTCACATACATGGTCAATTAATTTTCAAAAATGGCATCAAGATCATTCAGTGGAGAAAGGACAGTCTCTTCAACAAACGGTGCTGGCAAAACTGAATATCCATACGCGAAAGAATGAAGTTGGGCCCTTACCCCACACTATATACAAAAATTAACTCAGAGTGGATAAGAGATCTGAATTTGAGAGCTAAAGTGATAAAACCCTTAAGAAGAAAATATAAGGGAAAATTTTCATGACCTTGGATTTGCAATAGTTTTTTAAGTATGACCAAAAGCACAGGTAACAAAAGAAAAAATAGATAAACTGGACTTCACCAAAATTAAACATTTTTGTGTATTAAAGGACACTATCAAAAAAGTGAAAAGACAACCCATAGAATGGAAAAAAATATTTGCAAATTATATAATCTGAAAAGTGATTACTACCCAGAATACATTAAAAAATCCTATAATTCAACAACAAAACAACACAAACAATCCAGTTTAAAAAATGGGCAAAGGACTTAAACAACGATATACAAATGGCAAATAGTCATAAGGGAAATGCAAACCAAAACCATAATGAGATACCACTTCATATCCACTAGGATAGCTATTATCAAAATTAATTTTTTAAAAAGGAAAATACAAGTGTTGGCAAGGATGTGGAAAAATTAGAATCTCTTGCATTGCTGGTAGGACTCTAAAGTGGTGCAACCACTATGGAAAAGAGCTTAACGGCTCCCCAAAGAGTTAAATATAGAATTATCATATGATATAGCATTTCCATTCCTAGCTCAAAAGAACTGAAAGCAGGGGCTCAAAAAGGTATTTATACACCAATGTCATAGCAGCATTATTCACAAGAGCCAAAAGGTGGACAACCCAAGTGTACATCAACAGATAATGGATAGACAAAATGCGATATATCCATACAATGGAATACTATTCAGCCATAAAAAGGAATGACGCTCTGATACATGCTACAATATGGATGAACCTTGAAAAGAGTATGCTATTTGAAATAAGCCGGACACAAAAGGATAAATATTGTATGATTCTATGTAAGGTAGCGAGAAAAGGTAAATTCATAGAGACGGAAAATAGACCAGAGGTTACCAGAAACTGGTGAGAGGGAAGGATGAGGAGCTCAAATAGGTACAGAGTTTCTGTTTGGGGTGATCAAAAAGTTCTAGAAATAGTGGTGATAGGTACACAACATCGTGAATGTACTTAATCCCACTGAATAGTACACTTAAAAGTTGTTAAAAATGATCATCAATTGTAACAAACATTCTATACCAATATAAGAAATAGGGGTAGGATGTATGGGAATCCTGTATTTCATGCATGATTGTGCTGTAAACCCACAACTTCTCTAATAAAAACATTTTTTAAAGTTGTTAAAATGGTAAATTTTAGGTTATGTATATTTTACCACAATAAAAAAGAAAACAAGAATAAACTATGTTCATAAAGCTAAGTGCTACTCTAACATGATTAAGTGTTATAATGTTCATGCCTTAGCTTTTCTTCACATGTTCCACGTCTCAGTATCTGTACATTACATGTAGGAGTACTTTAAATATCCAGATCATCATACATGAAGTACTTCTCCAAAAAAAATGAAAAGGTCAGAAGATAAGGAAAAGATAGTGGAATAGCTTTGGGTGGAGTGGAAAAATATATATATTCTACTAACTTTGAAAATTCCCAAGTGATATGTGTAAGTCTATCATGTTTAATAAAAAACAAAATATGTAGAAAATAATGTAAAAAGAAAATGTTTCTATCTGAAATCTAATAGAAGAAGTAGAGCTGTCCTTCATAGTGAAAAGCATCTAGTGAACAAATGCTCATTAGAAACTATTTATTACAATATTCATTATTAATTTTATTTCTTCTTTACAAAAGTATGTGAAACGAAGAACACACTTTAGTGCTAGTGGCTTATTAATGATATTGCTCACATCTGAAATATTTCTATTAGTTCCCTCATATCCTCTGTCAAATTTTTGTTTCTAAGAAAGCAAGAAAAAACTGCACATAATACAACTTGAGGATCTAAAAAGGCCCAGACCAGGACTCATCTTCAGTTTAGTGTGTTTTAAACATAATATAAAAATATGGCGCTGGAAGAACACCTCCATAAGACTGTTTTTTTTGTTGTTGTGTTGTTGTTTTTTGAGGTACTGGGGCTGGGGATTGAACCTGGGACCTTGTATGTGGGAAGCCGATGCTTAACCACTAAGCCACATCAGCTCCCTATAAGACTGTTTTTAATAAAATGCAGAAGAATATTAAGAACTCTGCATTAATTATAAAATAGAGAAAAATATATAAGGTAATGAAGAAAACCAATTAGCATCAATTTTCAATTTTAAATACACTGTTTTAGACTTGTTTTAAGCAATACTTTTCCAAGTATATAAACTCCCTTCTGAGACCTTCACTTCAGAAATTCAGAAGGTGGGAATTACAATTGTAGCCAAAAGGCATTTTTTCTGACATTTCTTTAAAAGCCACTATGGAAAATAAAAGCAAATTTAAAAAAACAAACCACTTAGATTAAGTTAGAAGATAAATTAACTTAAACTGAAAAGTGCTTGACACTTCCATTTATTAAAATTGTGATTACAGTAATGCTTCATGATATATTTCAAAGCTTTACAAACAAAGATTACTTTCTTAATTGGCAAGTAGGAATGTTTCTCTGCAGATTAGATGCTGTCATAAACGTTTTAATTCCCCACATTAATTCAATTCTTGAACCTCCATATTTCTACCTTGTCCAGTGGAATTTTCCCTAAACTTCCCACTCAGACCCCCCCACCCCCATCCCAAGCTTCTCCAGGGCGCCCCAGGCGTGGACTGGGGAGGACTTTGGCTGAGGGTCACAGCGCCTGCCTGGCGAGAGCAGGGCTGTCCCATCCTCCAGGGAGCACCTGGGTTCTCTGGAATAACTCCTTGCATTTCCTGTGAAGTGCACTCATCAGCAAGGGTCTAGCAAGTATTTTTTCAATCCCTACTGAGAAAACTTTTATGAATGAAAAAGACTATAAATTCTACCAAACAATATGGTTTCTCTGATGGCTTTGCTGCTCATTAGGCTTATCTATAAGACTGCAAAACCATCTGTAGGGCAGATTTGGTTTTTGTAAAGCGGAAACAAATTCCACAGCAGTTGCTGGCATACATGAAATTAGGAAATATGAGGCCCTGAGCAGTGATGAGGAAAAGGAAATTACATTAAGTCCTCTAATTTAGCAGCCGGATGTTAACACTATAATGTATTTTTGGCCTGTAATTGTATGTTATATAGCAGATACCTGTTAGCCAGGAAACTGGACTTTTAGGATGTAAGCAGGTGTTTTTTAATTCTCAGTAAGTCAGGTCTAAAAACTATCTGTAAGATATGGTATTGAACTTTCTGTCCTCCTAATGGCAGATTAGGTCATTCAAACCAATCCTCCCCCTGAAAAAAGTAGAAAAGACAGGCAATTTTTTTTTTTTTAATCTGACATAAGCATATGTCAGAGAGTTAACAAATTAGTGAAGGATTACATCCAAGGAGTAGATGAAAATCCCAAAAAGTGAGTAGCATTTGGACTCGCTTTTTGCTTTAAGACCCTCAGCCTGTCATAGAGTCAGCTGCAAGGTTTATTCTCCTTTTAAACTATGGAAACAAAAGGTGGAGTTTAGAGTCTGGTAAGGTTGGAAGCCCTTGTAACCCCTGCTCCCCAATTTTGGTGGGATCTTAAAAGCTTGAATCAGAAGCTGTAGCCCAGCCCTAAATCTTCTGGTTGGCCCAGAAAAGTCTCAAATCCTGAAACTGGAACAAAGTTTGCAAGGGCCCCCAAGCATATGTCAGGAACAAGTGAAAATCCTCTCTGGAAGAAAAGCAGCCTCAAATTATTTCCACAAAATGCACTGTATTTTACATAGTAGAAACAAAACAAAACAAACAAACACAGGCTGGCATATGAGGAGACCAGACCACATGAAAGAACCTCCCAAAAAAACAATAGGGAATAGAAATAAAGATTCCAGGTACTAGAATTATGTGGCACAGATATGAAAATATCTGTGTTTCCTATTTTCAAGTAAAAGACAATATAAGGATTTTAGTAAAGAACTGGAAACTATGAAAACTACTTAAGCAGATTTGAAAAAGAACCAGATTTCTAGACTGAAAAACACAAATATTGAATTTAAGAACTTAATAGATGGGTTTAATAGCAAATTCAATAGAGAAGAGAGAGAAAGGATAAAGTAAAGCATATACGGTAAAATGTTAACAACTGGAGAAACTGGGTGAAAAATATACAGACATATATTCTTTGCACTCTTCTTACAATTTTTCTATCAGTCTGAAATTATGACAAAATAAAAAAGTTAATAAAAATCAGGGTGAGTGAGCCCTGTGGTGATTGATGGACTGTGGTTAACAGTACAAATATGAGTACAAATTCCTTTTCAAATTTTAAAAGAAGACATTTTAATAAAACCTCATTTATTCAATGGTCTCTTATGGAGCAGCCTCAGCTTCAAAGAAAACAACCATCAGAATTTAGAAATAACTCAAACAAATACAGTAATTGAGTTTCTAAGCTCGTGGAGATGAGGACCACGGGATGAGTGGAAGGAATGAAGTGCTTCCTGGAGCGGCAGGCTGCTGTCATTTCAGAAGGGTGCATGCCAACCTGAGAGAGCCAGTGCCTTCCAGGCAGGAAATAACAACAGATACTCACAATGAGTACTCTGTTCATACAGTGCAGCCTTCTAAGAAAGATGTCAGAGAGGTCATGCTGTTTCAAAAATTTTTTGTTCAAAATGCTTCAAATAATTTTTGCATTTAAAGAGGTAGATGTCTAGCTTCAATATTCAATTATACTTCATTTTCTAATCATACTGGATAAATAAGTGTACTAATGTATTCTTTATTTTCAAAGATTTGAAATTTGTAGCATGTATCCTATAAAACATTTTTTTCAAAATACCTGAAAGCAAAGAGTTAAAATCGAAAACTTTACTTTTCCCTTTCAAAGGCAATACCTGAGGAAATGGAATGTCACGATCCCTGTAGAAACCAGTTCCTTTTTTATGGGAACTTTCTGTCCTTTCGACATCTGAACCAAGGCTGTAGTCTGATCCACCATCACTGGATGGAGAATTATGCTGGAGTGAGGGAAAAGACAAATAAGCTACATTTGCAGAAGGAAGAAAATTTAACTAATAACTAGAAAGCTAGTTTCAGTCAGAGGTGCTAACCGGTAGATTACATTATCCTCGTAGACTCTGAAACACTAACGGAAAAAGTCTTGCTCCGAAGGCCACTGCCACACCCACTTCTCTGTGGTTTTCAGGGATCAAGAACACTCCTCGGCTCCAGGACTAGATGTCAGCATTTTCCCTTCGGCCCCAGGGCTTCAAGCAGAAACATCGTTTGGGCTATAAAATTATCTTAGGTTTAAGCTAATCTTAAAGAAAAAAAGAACTGGCTCATCACCAAAAAGGGTTCTAGAACATGAGTAGAGCATGCATGTATTAGTTTATAGTTACCTAAAGTGGCTTTAGAGTTCTATTCTATCTACCGAAACACTCCAAATCACAAATAAGAAATAAATCGAGCCCACAAAATTGAACAAAAATGAAATGAAAACCACAAGTAATTGATAATGATTGACAAAGCTTTCTCACGTATGACTGCAGTTTTCAAAGAAATATCCCTGAATCTCTTACAACTGGTCAGAATAATTACCTTCCCCGTAGTGCAACTCTCTAGCGTTCTCCAAGTTCTTACCAATGAAGACGTGGACTCTGTAATTTTATCATTTTTATAGTCACAGCATCTAGGTATAGTGCCAATTCAGTAAAATTTCCGGAACTAAATTGAACTCTGATGCTTATAAAGGGGAGAATGTTTTACTCTACTTCATTCTTAAATGGTCTTTTGTGCAGGAAGACAAACTGTTTTCCTCTACTTTCTTTTTAACTCCACTGGGGTTTGTTTTTGTGGTGGTGGTAATTTTGTTTCTGTTGGTTTGATAGGTGATATGAAGAAATATTTTTATAAATATTTTGTTGAAATGTTTCACCTTAACTGTATGTTCCTAATCATTGTTTGCTAGGCTTTGAAAGAAACATCCCTTTAAATAGCCAAGTTCGCTCCGTTTTAAGGAAAACCTTTCACTAGAGTAACAGTAAAGGGACTAAGACTTGCTCAAGAAGAAGTTCAAACGAAGATACTTCATTTAGAGAAGAGAAGGTTCTGTTTAAGGGAGAAGGTTCTTCAGGATATTCCAAAAATAAATAAATAAGGCTACAACATAAAGACTTTGTGGCTCACACACATGATAAAAAGTACCTGTGCACTTGAAATCATCAATTGAACTACATTAGAAATACCTGGAATTAATAGAGAGTAATTAGAAGTTATTTAAAATTTAAAAGGAAATGGTATACTTTTCTTTAAGATGGTACACTTTTTTATTTGAGAGTTTTTGTTTCCTTTTTTCCCTCCATTTTAAAAATATAAACAACTCAAATTGTTTACTGTTTGAAAGTGTTCCTCCGATTTTTGTTATTTTACCTATAATATACTTGGTTGGTAAATACTAAAGTTCAAGTTTAAATTATTATGTTTACTACAGAACTCTTCACAAGTAGCATCAACTCACCAGATAACGAGGAAAGAGGGCAAACATACAGTTCAAGGAGCAATTAGCTAGAAAGCCACTTTGTGACCCCCTTAATTATTCAAATAGTGACAGAAAGAATTTAGGGACTTAGGTGAGTTTCCCCAACATGCCATCCTTTGCAGGCTTTTTTGCTTTTGTATCTGGAATGTTGTTTCTCTTTGGCCAACTAGCTAAACCTCCTGTCCTTCAAGATTTAGCACAATCCCCATGTCCAATAGTTAGAGAACGGTTTGCTAAAGTATAAAAATAGCATCAATTAAAATGATATTTTGGAAGATTTTATAGTAACATGCAAATATTTTTCTTGCTATATTAAGTGAAAATGCAAAATATAAAATCAATTAAGCAGTATTATCTCCAATAGTAAGAGGAAAAAGGCACAGAAAAAAAGACAAAGTATATGCAGCAAAATATTAACACTGGTTACTGTAGTTAAATTTTTGATGATTTCCTTTTCTTTTAATATTTCTATATTTAATTTTCTTTGAATACACAACTTATACCTTGAAAAAGGTCTTAATTATTTTTTAAGACCAAATTCAAGGATTTCCTCCTCTTGGAATTTTTTTGACTTCCTCAATCACGAAAAAGATACTCAACAAATGTTTTCTATGGTACTCTGAGTGCTGTGGGGGATGTTTACAAAGAGGAAAAGGCTGCTCATTCTTCTGTGTATACTCTCTGTCTCTACATCCAAAGGCTCTGGACTCTTTGCCCATCCTCTTGAGAAAGCACCCTGCTGAAGCTCAGCTCTCATGGACCGTTCAGAATTACTCCCACCACTGCATTTCCAGCGGAAACTCTCCACCCTGTAATTTACAGTGCATTCAGTAGAGCTCCCTCTGGGCATTTCATTTTTGCCTCAAACTCATCATTCTAAATTAAAATTCATTCTTTTTTCCTAAACTAGCTCTACCTATTTTCTGACATTTAGCTATTACTAACAGCACCATTCTCCTTGGCTAAAAAGGTGGGAATCATTTGAGTTCTCCCTTTCACTCCTGTCCATGTTTCCTTTTATGGGACTACTTAGATTTATCTATTTCTCACCACTCTTATTGCCATAAATTTGGGTCAGCCTCTCATCCTCTAATATATCAAATTCCAATCTAGTCTGGTAAAACAAAGCCTGTACAGTATAAATGATAATCTTATATGTTTAGCACATACAAAAGAAAAATACCTGGAAGACTACATACCACTTGTTATCTGGGGAATGAAATTACAGAGAGCCTTCTCTTTTATTTATTTCTATCATGATTGAATTTTTAAAATAATTAACTTTATATTATTTTGATAATCATTTACAAATAATACATAAATGTACTTCCATGGCCAATTAAAATAAAAACAAACATTCCTCAAAAAGTTAAACAAACATAATTACCACATAACTGTGACAATTCCACTTGTAGGTCTATAACCAAAATAATTGAAAAGAGGAAACTCAAATAGACACTTACACACCCACATTCATAGCAGAGTTATTCACAAGAGCCAAAGGGTAGAAACAACCCAAATGTCCATCAACAAATAAGGGATAAACAAAAGGTGATGTATCCATACAATGGAATACTCTTTGGCCATTAAATGTTATGAAGTTCTGATACATGGATGAACCTTGAAAACATTATGCTGAGTGAAATAAGCTAGATACAAAAGGACAAATGTTATATGATTCTACTTATTTGGAATATCTGTAATAAGCAAAATCATAGGGACAGAAAGTAGATTAGAGTTCGCCAGAGGCAGGGAGGAGGGGAGAATGGGTACACAGTATCTGCTTGAGATGCTGCTCTATCTAAATATCTAAATTTCCATCTGCATTGGGTCTATTTCCGGGGCTTGTTTTCTGCTCCACTGTTGTCTATTTTTCTATGCACTAACCTCATGCTGTTTTAATTACAGAGGCTTTATTTTGTTTTAGTATCTGTTAGGGTCACCCCAAGTATCCTTTTTTTCAGAGTTTCCTGTCTGTTCTTGGATGGTGTTTTAAAAGTTATGTCCACAAATGCTTTAATACCTCTCCCCTCAAGAGGTGGAGATTGAGCGTGGGCTGGACTTAGAAACGCCTTTCTAGCAAACAGAATATGCGAGAAGTGGCACCATATCACTCCTGAGATTAGGTAACAGGAAGACGGTGGCTTCCACCCCAGGTGCACCCTTGCTCTCGCTCACTCTTGGATCACTTGCTCTGGGGGAAGCTGACATATCATGAGGACACCGAGGCAGCCTTGGTGAGGTACACCTGGTGAGGAGCTGCATCCTGCAGCAGCCATGTGAGTGAGCGTACAAAATGGTCCTGCCCTGTCAGGCCTTGAGACGCCTCTACATTGACCTCCTTAGAGACGCTGAGACAGCACCTCTCAGGTAAGCTGCTCCCAGATGCCCAACCCACAGAAAATGGGAGATAATTTTTTTTGTTTTAAGTTACTAAGTTTGGAGTGATGTGTTGTACAGCAATAGATATCCAATATAGATTTTTGGTATCTGGAGATGGTTTGCTGCTGTAAAAACTACCTAAAGCGGGAGTGGTTTGGGAACCAGGAGAGACTTTAAGGAGAGCATTCATGAAAGCCTAAATTGCCTGGTATTACTGTTATTTTAATTTTGGACTTTGAGGCAACTTCAAGAAAATAGGGAACATCTTACAAAACCTGGAATGGAGATCCTTGTTATGAAGTGGCAGAATATTTAGCAACACTGATGCCTGCAGTAAAGTGGGACACAGAAAATGTGCCTAAGGAAGTAAGTGGGCTAGTTAATATCTCCAAGTAAAATGCCAAAAGCAAACGTTGACTTCTTGCTGCTTAGAGTAAAATGCAAGAGAGGAGAGAGAGATTAAAAGAGGACTATTAAACAAAAAGGAGACAGGACATGATGGTTTTGAAAGTTCTCAGCCTCTCCAGATGACAAACAATGCAAAAATTAAGAAGTAGCTCCCAAGCAAAGATCAAAGTCAATGCACTGTCAGGAAAATGCCGTCAACATATTTAATTTTATTTATGCTTTCCCTCCTTTTTTTATTAGGTTGGCCAAGGATTTGTATATGCTGTTGATTGTGTTTTCTTTTTTTTTTTTTAAGTAGTGGTTGTCTGTTCTAACTCATTAAGTTCTGCTTGTAACTTTATTAATTCCTTCCTCCTTTTTTAAACTTTATTAATTCCTTCCTCCTTTTTTAAACTTTATTAATTCCTTCCTCCTTTTTTA